>JAUTDX010002338.1:0-67054 GCA_030844895.1 Ambrosia x helenae | reverse complement strand
AGTAAAGGATAAATTCAACACCATGACGTGGCAAACTTTCTTCAAATAGACTTTTGACAAAGACAAGTTTTTCCAACTTATCGATCACATGCCACCTTGGCATCATATTTACCCTCTATATACAACTTAAAACTAATGAACATTAATATCTAACTGAAGTTCATGAAAAAAGTTAGTTATGCATTCTTATATATTTCAAAATAGTACTGCCCTCAAAATAAAAACACTAAAAGATTATTAGCCAACCGTTTGGATTAAAGGAAACAACCAATGACAATTTTCATTTCAACAGCAATATAAACAGATAACTTATAGTATGGGTATATGAACCACAAGGAATTTTCTTGAACCTTATTAATGACTAATATGCTACTACACTTATACAACTATAGCAATTTTTTTAATACAACAATATGAAATGTTGGTGCACTAAATATCTCTTGAGGCGAATGTTGGACCCGTTCAACCTATTTAACACGTTTCCATTCACTAAGGAAAATTAGCAAGGGTTCATCTATAGGCACCTACCACATTTAAAAACAAATGGTCATGGTTAATGGCTATTACTACAAAAAACACACACACACACACACAAAATTGAGCAATTATCTTTAGTGAGCCTTAAACCAATTATGTTGACAACTTTATTTCACATTCCTGGGGCTAAACCCACTCTCTGTAACTTATACATCTCCATATTGGTCACAAATGGTGCCACATATTAAGTATCATACTATTCAATTTAACTAATGTGTAGATAAATCAATACGTCAAATTGCTCCAAATTTGAGCAACCTAATATGGTATTTAACCAAATGATGTACCATACTTACAATTTTCACTATCAATATACCCATGTACCTAACCTAATATATGTAATATAAAAACAAAAAATTAACCATGTGCTGCATTTTTGATCAGAAGGGTAAATATTTTGAACACTTTTCAACCCAACAACAACAAATTAAAGACCAGATATGAAAACAAATGTTAAGATTAAATATGAAAACAAATATGAAAATAATACCCTAATATGAAAACGAAACAATACCCAAATCTGAAAACAAATCTTAATGGATTTGATAGATAAATCGAAGGTAAATCATATGAAATATAACATATGAACTTGTATAATAACCTTGAATCCTTAGATACGAGAAGATTATAGCAAAATCCCTAAATAAAAAAGTAAACGGATGTTTAAGATGAAATCGAACAACGAAAGTTAAAGTGCAATAAGCAATTGTAAGATAAACTCACCGTCAAGAGGATGAACTGTAAACCTTAAGGATTAAACAAAGAAGATGGGGCTGAAAAATTTTCATATGACGAATACTTTGAAGATGGATACAGAGAGAGAAAAGAAAGGTCATTTTGAACCAAAAAAATAATAGAGTTTGTTGTTGACGATGGAGATAATCTTGGAAAAAGTAGGGTTTAACCTCATGTTCAAACTGGGTTACAACATGCCACTCAAAGATCCTAGTTAAAGGTTAATTCTGTTACAGATTATGAGCGGGAAAAAAAAATCTAGATGACCTGAGCTACTGACACGTGTCCCAAAAAAGGTTTCATTTATATATTATAGTAGATATACATTTACCAAATCCTTTGCAATAGTGTTTCCGTTAATAACGCCGTCAAACCTCACCGACCTCTATATCTCAGTTCTTATAAGCCGCCCTCTCTCTCTTTCTCTCTCTGGAAATCACAGTCACGTCACGGTTTCGTTCTTTGTTCGTGACGGTGGTCAGCTGCCGCAGCTGGTTTGTGGTACATGGTCTGTCCTTGATATTGCCGGCACATGCTTTGCATCTACTGTTGTCGTTGCCGGTGGCTATGGCCGACCATCGCGGCGATGTGTACGGTGTCGTTGGTGGAAGCGACCAGCACTGGTCAGGTCAGTGGTGGTGGATGCTCGCAATTGCGGGCTGTAAAAGCCTGAAAGGGATGGCGTTTTTAGACGTTCGAACCGGGCCATTGGGATACTACAGAGACTGCTTTGCGGCTAACAGGGTGGTGTGCTGTGATGGTTTTCAGGTAGGTGTGGTGGTGACTGGTGTGTTCGTTCCAGCCGTCGCTGGTGCAGGGCTTTTCTCATTTCTGTTCGTAATCTTCGGTTTCAAGTCTGTAGTCTTTTCCTGTAGTGCTTCTTACTATTTCAATTTTGAATTTTCGTTGGGATATGGGTGTTGCTTGCCAATAATTCATGTCCCTAGACCTGTAAAGTTGGATGGTGGTTGTGGCCGTCTAACACCCAACAGAGAAAACTATGGTAAACAGAAAGTGAAATAGGGTGAAGTGATGTTGAGGAGGGATTTTTTTACCTAGAAAAAGGAAAAAGGATAGAACTATTAGTGGGCTTTTGAAAAGGGTAGTGGACCATAAAACTTGATTTCTAAAACATCCATGATTTTTTTCATTGTTATCTACAAAATGTAGTTATACCTACCTGAACTTTTGTGCGTAGATTATATATGACATTGACTAATTGCTATTATGATGTGTATCACTCGCAGCAAGGTAAAACACTTTACACTCTTATTTGGAAAAGTCTTTTGTGCTTTTACCATCACTGCTGCGAAAAAGCGGTTTCTAAGTTTGGTTATAGGCTTACTAAGGCGTGAGAGATCGCTTTCTTGGTCGGGGTTGACTTTTTTGGTTGGCGAACGATGGTGTTGGATACGTCCCGCGCGTAGCGCGGAGTAAGATACTAGTTCATATAAATTTATAACATTAACATGTTTGCCACCGGACTCTAGTTTAATGAGATGTAAGAAAAAAAAAACAAATGTATTCTTATCATTTATATGCATTAAAGTTTAAATCGTCCATTGAATAAACTACTTACATAAAAAGTTGATCATCTTTTTGTTTTTGAAATGTGAGTTTGTTAATAGTGTGTGAGATACTCACACCCCTTAATGGGGGCTCTCACCTTACTCTGTCAGACTATGTTGTCTTAACCGAATTTACGCTGACATTAGAGTCAGACTTACGGCTTTCCCTAGGAAACCTATACCGCTACATGACAGACGTTGTGTTGCCACGAGAGATACCTCTTTGGCGTAACAAACAGCGGGACTAAAACCCAGTTTGGCTCGGGATCAAACTCGTGAACATTTAGTCCTCTGCGAACTATCCTTCATCGCCTTACCACTCCACTAAAGTAGGTGATTTAAAAAAAGTTGACCATATATGTTTATTAAGTCAGCCTTATAAAAACAACATAATAGTCAATAATGACCGAAACAATAATCAAAATCACATATCAACCAATTAAAGTCAACAAGAAGAGACTCCATCGTAACTAAATGGGCAGGTAAAGGTACTTGATCAGTAATATTGATGCATAAATCCCAAAACACAGACTATGGGGAGTGAGAGGCTTGGAAATGGGGCATGATGTGTCATGTGAGATATATGGGCTTCTCTTTTCAAGCCTCTAAAATGGTGGGGAGTGAGGGGTTTGGAAAGGAGGCTTGGATTTTAAAAAGTTTGTGTGTATAAGTTTAAAAAAAAAAAAAAGCAGCAGCCAATCACATTGAATCAAAACCCGCCTCACGCCAGTGAAATCTGAAGCCCAAAGGGCCACACCACTTATCAAGCCACTAGGGGCAGTGTTGAGGGCGTGAAGGCCTCTTTCATGCCATAAAAAGACGCCCACTTTCCACACTCTTAGTAAGGAGGGACGAGACACTTCACTGGTACCCCGTTTTAGGTACTTTGTGGTTAGGCAACACTGCCGTTGTGACAACCGGTAAAATTCAGGAATTGCCCGGAAAATATAAGGTATTACACATAAGATATGTTTATTGATGAATTGGAACCATTTAGGGAAATATTAGTCAAACGCAAGAACCTTAGAAGCTGTTACATTATTCAGACATAAATCCATCGGGTTGAGCAATGGCAAATGCCAGACTAACGTTAGAAGGTCTAACTTTGACCTGTAAGGTTTGATTAAGTGAGAAATATTAGTAGGACTAGTAGTAGTCATAATATGCAATTTCAAACCTCCTAAGTTTAATAACTTACAATTTAGAGATAAAGTGCGAAACAAGGACTCGATACGATAGGAAACTCTGAAATAATAACTTCGGTTAGACACAGACGATTTAATAGGGAAAAGGGTATGAGTGGTCAAGAGGGTAAAAACCTTGAATTATTATTATAAAGGATATTTTATAAATTGAGAGGGGGGTGTATTTGTTTGAGTTTTTATAAAAAAATAATAATACCCAACCCCCCTCACCCACGGTCGTCGCCCCCCTCCCCCTATCACATAATATTGATATTATTTATATTATTATTATTATTAACCATCAAATCCCAATACAAATACAAATACCATCCCCATCCCCACACTCTTACACTACCACTACACACACAAACTCTTCAAACCCCTCTTCCTTTCCTCTCCTATAACCGATTCCTTCCCTCTCCCTTTTATATTGATTGTGTTTTGATTATCCTTCAAGAATCAAGCATGAATCAATGAGTACTTAGGTGTTTTTATCAAAGTCTTCCAATAAACAAGAATCTAGAATAAGAGAACCTTGATTTCCAAGAGTTTTAAAGGTTAGTTTCTTGAACAAAATGTTGATTTATAAGTTTCTATTATTTTCTGTTTTGATTCAAGATTCACCAAACATTCAAAGATTTTGGAATAAAAATTTATAAAACAAGTAATGGGGAATGAGAGAAATGGAAAAGGTGATGTAACTATGTGTGTATGTGAATATCTATGTGAAATAAGTTGCTTTGTTCAATAAGATGTTTGGAAATGTTGGATCTTTGGATTTTATGAACATGCAAGGGAGTTATTTATAAGACTATAAATCTGAATTTAGATGAAGTTTAGTGGTCTTTGGCGATTTAGATTATTAACACAAGGATGAGTTTAGTAAAAAGTGGATTATTGGATCAATAGGTTAATGTTTCGCTAAGATTTATGATGGAACTTGAATAATATATCACTTATTTCCAGATCTGATTATAAACAAGTTTTAAGGTTTTTTCATGAAACCAAATTAGTGCAAAACAAGTTTGATTAGAAACTACATGCTCGGGAGGCCTTGCATGTACGATCAAGATGCGTATTGTGGCTTAAAACGCCAAAATACGGGCTTGTAATGCAAAAATATTAAAACTGAAGTAGAACAGGTCTTTGTAGGCTATATGGATGTAAAAACAAGTGTGATAAAGTAAATATGAGTTATCTAAGTTAGAACTCTAAGAGTAATTGTGATAAATGCGCAAAAACATAAGTTTTCGACAATTTATGCCCATTAGGACACTTAATTTGAAGTCTGCTATAAAACAGCTTGATTAGAGTCAAAATGAGTATAAAAGTCATTATTTAAGGTACATTATATGTTTACCTTAACAACAAATGATTACAATGCAAACTATGTCGCAGAAGTTGCCAAAATGCGAGTTTCGAGGCATAGAGTAGTCACAACTTATGGATAATTTGAAACAACAAATTTGATATATTTGTTGAGTTGCATGTATACTCTAAGAACTAACTAGGACTTATAGGAAAAATGTAAGTTAACTCAAGGTATCAAAAGGGTACTAGACATGAAAAATTGCTTGATATTGCATGATTGTGTTTTATGATGAAGTGACGTAGATTATGTTATTAAGGATCGTAATAAATTGTTGGATACAAGCACAAATGATATATGAATGAGTAAATATGAAGAAAAGGACTCAAGGAAATGAGTGTATATTGATTTATGTGGACACACGAAACCTAAAGATTGATCAACATCTAATCACCAACGGGATAAATGGGTGGAATATAAGTGGAACAAGAGATTATTGATAACTGAATAAAGAAAGTTTGGTGAAATGCTTGATTTAATTTAGGTAAATTTCTAAACAACCCTATAAATATTTAGGGCTAGTTTGGTAAAAGAGAGTGTGACACAGATTCGGAGACATTGCGATTGCAGCTTAAAGGTGAGTTCACGGCCCCTTTTCTTTTTAAATGTTTTTGAACGTTTTATAAATCGGGGGATTAACATGCTTGTATGATTCGTTAGACTATAAATATAGAACATTTGATGGCCTTAGGTTTGTGCACCGGTGGGAACGTTTTCGTGACACCAGTGTCCCGGCAGGTTGACACATTCCCAGCACTTCTTAATCATTAGTTCTTGGTCTAGAGCCGTTGTTTATATTGTAGATCTATTGGGTTGACTCCCCCTTTTTCAGGATGAGTTTGGGTATTTACTGAAAAAGAATGTAAGCTCCAAAACGTCCCTCTTGGACTAGAGGACACCACGGGAACAAAGTTATGGTTTGATTAGGAGCCTTAGAATACGTCATACTTGTATGACTTAGCTAGCCTACTTGGTTCTCTTTAGTGCTAATCGATCATACATTTTTATTAAACGTGAAAGTTTAATTATTACTCTTAAACCTGTGAACTCGCCAACATATTGTTGATGTTTTTAAGCATTTTTTCAGGTGTGAATGGATGGAGCTTTTGTGAGAGTGGGATTAGCATACACTGCGTGTGGACATGTTGAATGGGACCTTAATCTATGAAACTTACGTTTTACTATCTTTTATTTAAATAAATTGTAAAACACTACTTATGTTATTTCGTTCCATCTTGGCTATGACATATTTTAAAACTTTCTTAGACCAAAAGCTTAAATGTGTTGGGCTAAAGGGTGGTTGCAAGATATCCATGCGTATCCTTAAGTGATTGCTAAACTTTACGGTAACAACTTCAGTTACCTCACGACTAGCATTCCGTTGTGCGCTGTCGGGGTGTGACAGCCGTCATCCCGTAGGTAAAGTTACAAATTTCATTTGCACAACAACATGGTGCTAAGAATACAGAATGAGACGAAACTGCTTTTTGACCATTTTGGTCGCTTCTCCTCAATTTAAAACCTTTAAATCAATTTGAAACCTCTAGTCATGGTACCATAGAGTGTTACCAATATTTTGATTATTCTATGATACTTTGGGTCTATTTTGGTTTAACACGGTTAAAGTTATCAACACTAGGATACTTAACATACGGTGTTTGTAGCAATAATAAGTAAAGAACAAAACTTGTACACCCATCAATTTACTAACCACTTTATTTAATCTATTTTCACCTTTGAAATGTGTGATAAACCATATATAAAATATAGATAAATTTCACCTATTTATTTAAATCAACTTTAAACAATGTATATAAAAAGTTATAAAAGTTAAAAATATAATTATATTTTAAATAAAAAGAACAAACAAAAATATAATGTAAAATAATCACATAAAATACGTCACTGTTGAAATAGATTAAATAACATCTTTTTGTCACAAAGTTTAAATAACGTGGAATTGTAACCCTTAAACCTAATCCCAGTGATGGTATTCATACACCTCTTAAATTATTTTAACACCTAAAATACACGTTACGTATAACATTATACCAGAGGCATACAAGTATTTATTTTAAGTCATTAATGCCTATTAATCACAGACTTATACGCCACATATAGGTCTATAGTGACGGATCTATAAAAAAAATTTAAAAGTAACTATCAACAAAAAATCGCCGTAGTTTCATACAATGTAAACGAAATAAAAATACATGATAATAGATAAAGTTACACACATACCTAATAGATTTTGCCTCTTTGGTTCTTGAATGCTTGAAATCGAGCCATTACTTCATTTTCTTTTACTTTACCAAAAGTTTCTTTTTCGATCGCATAAATTAAACCATTGTTCAACTAGTCCTCAACCATTCTGTTGCGTAAATCTGTCTTGATAAGCTTCATTTAAAAAAAAACATCTTTCAACGGTTATGATTGCAACTAGGAAAACCAATGCTAACTTCAAAACCCGGTAAACCAAATGAGGAATTTTATATTTTCCGGTTTCCACCATTAAACAAATTATAAAACATCAATTATAACCCGATAAAACCACCTGATCGGATTTAAACTTGAGACCAAATGGGCACAATTCATTTCCCATACCACCACCAAATAGTTAGTGATGGTTGAATTAATTGCTAACTCTCGTTTTTCGCATGCAATAATTGCTTTTTTTAATACCCATTATATAATTTTGTATAATCTTATCTAGCACCTTGCTAGTTTTTTAATAAAATCGCCGTTCAGAAATATATATATATATATATACATATATATATACACTATTAATAATCAAACTCTTTGAATAGTAACTATATATTATTTTATTCAAAAACTATATTATTATTTTATTTAAAAACTTTATTATATTATATACTATTAATATAAATAACATAATATTATGTAATTTCATTATTATTTTATTCATATTATTTTATTCAAAAACTTTATTATATTATATACTATTAATATAAATAACATAATATTATGTAATTTCGTTACAAATTTCATGTGTTACTTTATGTGTAGATTTCTTTATTTTTTTAACGTTTACAACCAAAATGGAATCTCGATTGTATAATTCATTAATTGATCAACACCTCATCTAAATATCGATTGTAAAACGCGCAACGCGCGTGATTTTATACAACTAGTTTTTATGGTATGAAATCTTTTGACAACGGTTGTTTTAAAAAATTTCTTTTCAAAGCTTATTGTTTTGGATTTATGACGACGCTGAGTCTGAAAATAATCTTTTTTGGTGTTGCTAATTGCCTAAAAATATAATCTTTGTTAATAACTCAAAGCCTAAATCGAGCCAGTTGTGATTGTTATCAGACCCGACCCACATGCATTTGGAAACTTTAGAAAGGGCCCCAATTTTGAAGTTCGCTAAAAGCATATGTAGTGGTGCTTGATCTTCAAGCCCCTCCACCAAGGATTAGAAGATATGTGACAAAACCAAACTTCAAGCCCCTCTTCTTCAGCGAGTTTATTTCCACTCCCAAATCAATATTTGAAGGAAAACGCCCCGGGGGGACGGTTTGCGGGCATTATGGGGCGTTTTTTTTTTTTTTTGGGGGGGGGGGGGGGGGGGGGAGGGGGGGCACCCAAAACCCCTTTACCACTACACATGGTCTTAGGGCTTCAAAAAGGTTGAGTCTACTCTTTAGTTAACAATTGTGTTATAGCAATAAACTAACATTTAATCAACTTTTAAAACAATACCCAATTATGTATGACCTTTATCGTTTAAAAATAACAGCAACCAACTCTAAAAAACTATAAGACGGTAAATATTCTTATAATTTGTAGATTATATGCTAAAAGTGACAAGAAAGAAGGAATAAGAAAACAAGAATATATTCAAAAAATAAAATGAAGTAAAGCAAATCTAGAGACTATAAAGGTGTTTGGTTTATTATCCTCCATCACAATAACAATAATTGCTGGTTTATTCTTTTAAAATATCCAACTAATGAACTAAAAATGTTGATGGCCAGAAAAATAAAAATTCCTAACCGTATTTCAATATTAACGCTGCGTTCCTGAGTTTCATTTAATGAAGGAAAAGAAATGATTTGAAAGGATGTTAAGATATAATCTTGTTCTAGAGTTTTTTAAGGAGAGAAAGGGAAAGAAAATTTTGCTTTATTTCCTTCATTTCTCATCCTTCCAAATTGGAGAGACTTGAAAGGAAATAATTTTTTAAACATAAAACACCTACTTTTCTTTTCAATTCTTTCTAACTCGGGGACACACTAATTAATTAAATCTTTCATTTCCACTCAGTCGTGGAGGGAGGGGAGGGACCAAGGGGTGTCCAGCATCCCCCACTGGCCCAAATTTAATTAAGTTTTTATGGTCCATATTCAATAAAATTGTATCAAGCCTCCCTTAAGGTCCACTTCACTCTCCACTATATCTTTTTTTTTCTTTTTTTGTATCAAGCCCCCCCCCCCCCCCAAGGCCCACTCCACTCTCCACTAGTAATAATAGTTTATTATGTTCGATTTTTTTTAATGAGTACTAGTTTAAATAATCTAAGCCCCCTTATCTTGAAATCCTGGCTCCGCCTCTGTTTCCACTCCCTCTCTTTTCTCTTCTAAATTCCCTTTCTCTCCTTTTCCTTCATTTATTAAACTCGGGAACAGAGTGTAAAAACCTAATATCTGATATTGGTTTGGTAAACCGGACCAACCGGTTAGATCATGGAACATCCACACAACCGGCTCGGTTGAGTATTATTCATCTGTCTTTATTTTCGCCGGCCGATTATACCATACCATTCACCGGTTGAACTAACAAACTAGGTTGGTGATAGAATTTTAAAATAATATTATTAAAATTTTTTTGTACCTTCAAGAATCTCATTTAGTAATTCGTTTACTGTTTCGGATTCGTATATTATAGCTACACTATTTATGTTAACATTTTAAATTTACAACAAAAGATCAAGTACTTTCATATGTTGTTTAAAATTTTGATGTATGTATAAATAGTAAATTGTGCATGATTTTATCCTGATCGGTTGAGTGAAGGTGGCGGGTTTGATCACCGGTCACGTACACAAGATGTGTGATATCCATTGTATTACTTAACCACAATGATGTAAATAAGCTTTTCTCTTGCATTTCACCAAAACTTGATTACAAGACACAAACACTAGTAATCTCTACTGAAGCCTAAGTAACAGACAACCCACACCCACCAACAAAGATACGCGCGCGCGCACGCACACACACATATAAGTTCTTGACTAACTGCGCCAGTTAGTGGAAAACGCAATTGGCCCAGCTGCGTCATACAAGCATCATACACAATACTAAGTAAAAAGACTTTACACAGTCAACTATCCACTCAGCTTTTGCCACATAAACATGTATCAACATGGTTTATGACTTTATGCAATGTTTGTCTCTTGACTCTTTAAATTCAATACTAATCGTTTTCTTGTGTTTCGAGTAGTTAAAATCTAATGATGCGGGATGAAAAGTCAAGCCTTGAAGGAATCAAACACACTCTCGTTTGCTTACATGTTTCCTCATTTTTATATATGGTTGTACATGTTCACCATATGTGTCTAGTAACATCTTAACTAGTTGTCATGCATAGTTTTCGGTCGAATTTTGTTTTAATATATATATATATATATATATATATATATATATATATATATATAGTGTTAGGTTATTTTCAGAAGGGTGTTTTAGTGCGAGAAGTGCAAGAAGAAACCTAAATCTTACTTTTTATTAGTAATGGTTCATATATTTTTTAAGTTAAAACTTTTTTTATATCATTGTTTATATTATACTAGGTTAGAGTCCCGTGGGGACCCACGGTTCACCCGAAAGTAAAATGAAAAAAAAGTAGAAAAATAATAATTGTATTATGCATTTTGTTTTGGTTACTAAATGTTTGATAATGCAATATGTATGAATTTTGATGTTAAATGCAAAATGTCATCTAACAGTTTAATGTAACGAAATGATGGATATATCGAGTAAGTAAAGTTTAATTTGACAACTGCAAACTACATAGCATACTATCACAATATCACACATTACATCATTTGGGTAATATCTATATTCTAATCATAACTAAGCTTAAGCATAGAACACTTATCATTTAGTTGGGGCTTAACGAACTTCAACCAATATCACACATTACAGCATTTGGGTAAGGGTAATATCTAAATTATAATCATAACTAAGCTTAAGCATAGAACACTTATAATTTAGTTGGGGCTTAACGAACTTCAACCAATGGTCCATTTTCATTACTTCAATCAAAATCTTTCAACTCTTGCTCATTGATAGCTGATTTTTCACCTTCGAAGTTGTTATCATTGTCATCATGATCCTAGGAGTGCAGCTCATTTTCAATAATTTATGAAAACCTCCACCATTGTATTCCATATTTGTGTTCTACATAAAATATAGTTGTTGTAAAGATATGGATACGGTGATAAGTAAATCAAGAAACAATCCTTAACCCACTTACTTGAATGGGTAGCTTAAATTTTCATGTTATCTCTCCAATGGTTCAAACCGATTACATAGCTAAAAAACAACTAATAAGAAAATGGGTCCAATGTCACATGCTGTAATATAAATTTCCTATATTTTATTAAAAAATAGACACCAAAAGGATCAACCCCAGACCCATTTCAACATGTAGCCAAAAGGACCCATTGTACACACACTTTAGGCAACTTTTGACATGTTACAAAAAGCCGCCAAAAAAACGTCATTATTTAAACTGTGTAAATATAGTACTTAACAATTAAAAATCTTAATAAATAACATCAAAATCATAATCAATCATTCAAATCAATGACATTAAAATAATCTGCTTCTGAAATTGACTTACCCATTATATACAAATTATTATTAACATCTTAAAATTAGCACACTTAAAATTAGCACACTTATTGAAATCAAGATGATGATTATCGTTTAGTTACATTTGATTAAAGGAAAGTTGTAATATCAAAATGAAAGTCGGTCAACAATGTTAAAATGAAATTCGTAATATTAGTAACATCAATAAATAATATTAAAAATCTTAATAAATAATATCAAAATCGTAATCATCATTCAAATAAATGACACTAAAATCATCCGCGTCTCAAATTGCCTTACCCATTATATACAATTTATTATTGACATCTTTAGTAATCATTATTAGTTGTACAGAAAGTAACATTTTGAAAATTTATATTATCATTTAATTTTGTTGTTAAATTTGGTATGACGATTAAATGATTTTATTATTTGTTAAGGTTTATATAGTATTGTTGTGTCTCGAACAATTCTGCAAAATCGGAAATACTGTTCCTCGATTGACGTGATCGAGTAGGAATATTTATTTATATATTTGAATTATAAAAATGGAAGGATTGGTAATTGACGTGAATTGGTCAACAACGCTTAAAATTAGCACAATCAAACTCAAAGACATAAAGTCAAATAATTGACCTCCATCAAATTAACAAAAACGTAAAAAAGTTTTTACTCAGATTTGGTAAACAATATTAAAATTAAGGTCGTAATATTAGTAATAACATTGAACTTGAATACATTATATATTTTAGGAAACTGTTAAATAGATTTAAATTATATTTATTATTAAAAGAATAATAAAAGTGTAGGAAAATAAATGTACACTCCTATCTTCGGATTATATTTAAATTATAAACTGTTAAATAGATTTAACACTGTTAAATAGATTTAAATAAATGTTTAAAAGAAAGTCGTATATGTTTAAAAGAATATCGTTTCATGACAATTGATTAAAGGAAAGTTTTTGAATTATGAAAAAGGGAAGGATTGGTAATTGATGTGAATTGGTCAACAACGCTTAAAATTAGCACAATCAAATTCAAAGACATAAAGTCAAAGAATTGACCTCCATCAATTTAACAAAAACGTAAAAAGTTTTTACTCAGATTCGGTCAACAATATTAACATTAAGGTCGTAATATTAGTAATAGCATTGAAAATTATTTTGAATACATTATATATATTTTAGGAAACTGTTAATTATATTTAAATTATATTTATTTTTAAAAGAATAATAAAAGTGTAGGAAAATAAATGTACATTGTTATATTCGGATTATATTTAAATTATAAATATATTTAACATAATATAAACTATTAAATAGATTTAACATTGTTAAATAGATTTAAATAAATGTTTGAAAGAAAGTCTTATATGTTTAAAAATATCGTTTCATAACAATTGATTAAAGGAAAGTTGTAATATCAAAATTAAAGTCGGTTAACTATATTAAAATGAATTTCGTAAAATTAGTAATATCAATAAATGAGATTAAAAGTCTTAATAAATAACAACCAAATCATAATCAATCATTCAAATCAATGACATTAAAATTATCATAAATAACATTAAAACTCTTCATAAATAACAAATAAATCATAATTTAAATTTCAAAATCAAAGGCATCTTGTGGTGCAACCTTAGTAACAAACATTTTGTGCTCGATTGAACACCATTTGAAGACACAATATTCGCCAATGGAAGTATCTTTTGATGGAAGCAAATCAGGTCATCCAATCACAGTAAACCTTTACAAAAGAATTATGTATAGAAAATTTAGAATGTGTGACTAATTATAAAATAAGAATATTGTAAACATAAATGTAGAATATGCAAATAACAAACCTAGCGACTCGTGAAACAATTTCTGCACATAATATTAGTATTAGTAATATATTCGTAAATTAATTTGGTCAATAATAAATAAATGAGCTTAAAAATCGTAATATATAACATTAAATTCGGTCAACTATTATTAATGTCATTAAAACTCATAGTAAATATAATTAAAAAATAAATAAATCCTATTAATTGCAGGCAAGAACAATAATAATTGGAATGAATAGTAATATAAATAATATTAAAGATAATTTCACAAAGATAGATTAAACATAATTTCGTAGTAATATTAATATAAATAAATGAGATTAAAAAATCATAATAAATAACATTCAACTCGGTCAATTATTATTAATGTCAATAAATAACATTAATTCTAACATACTAAAAATACATTAAAAATAATTAAATCTTATTAAACATAAATTCGAAAAAGTAATATAAATAAATGAGATTAATAATTTAAAAAAAAACATTAAATTCGGTCAATTATTATTAATGTCAATAAATAATATTAAATATCTTAATAAATAACAATAAAAATGAATAAATCTTATTAATTGCAATCAAGACTAATCATAATTCGAAAACATAGTAATATAAATAAATGAGATTATAAATCTTAATAAATAACCTCAAAATCATAATCAATAATTCAAATAAATTACATTACAAACATAAAAAACTGTAATTTTAATTTGAAAATCAATGACTTCTTGTGGTGGAACCTTTGTAACAAACAGCCTATGCTGGATTGAACACCATTTAAAGACACAATATTCGCCAATGGAAATATCATCTAATTGAAGCAAACTAAAATCGTAATATTAGTATTAGTAATTAGTAATATATTTGTAAAAATAGTAATAGAAAATTTTAATTCGGTCAATAAGATATAAATGAGATTAAAAATCGTAACATTAGTTTTAGTATTAGTAAAATATTCATAATTTAATTCGGTCAATAATAAATAAATCAGATTAAAATTAAAAATCGTAATATTAGTATTAGTAATATATTCATAAATTAATTCGGTCAATAATAAATAAATGAGCTTAAAAATCGTAATGACACTAATTTCGGTCAACTATTATTAATATTATTAAAACTCATAGTAAATATCATTAAAAAATAAATAAATCCTATTAATTGCAGGAATGAATAATAATAATTGGAATGAATAGTAATATAAATAATATTAAACATAATTTCATAAAGATAGATTAAACATAATTTCGTAGTAATATTAATATAAATAAATGAGATTAAAAAATCATAATAAATAACATTCAACTTGGTCGATTATTATTAATGTCAATAAATAGCATTAATTCTAACATACTAAAAATACATTAAAAATAATTAAATCTTATTAAACATAAATTTGAAAAAAGTAATATAAATAAATGAGATTAATAATTTTAATAAATAACATTAAATTCAGTCAATTATTATTAATGTCAATAAATAATATTAAACATCTTAATAAATAACATGTAAAAATGAATAAATCTTATTAATTGCAATCAAGACTAATCATAATTCGTAAACATAGTAATATAAATAAATGAGATTATAAATCTTAATAAATAACCTCAAAATCGTAATCAATAATTCAAATAAATTACATTACAAACATAAAAAATCGTAATTTTAATTTGAAAATCAATGACTTCTTGTGGTGGAACCTTTGTAACAAACAACCTGTGCTGGATTGAATACCATTTAAAGACACAACATTCGCCAATGGAAATATCTTCTAATTGAAGTAAACTAAAATCGTAATATTAGAATTAGTATTAGTAATTAGTAATATATTCGTAAAAATAGTAATAGAAAATTTTAATTTGGTCAATAAGATATAAATGGGATTAAAATTAAAAATCGTAATATTAGTTTTATTATTAATAATATATTCGTAATTTAATTCGGTCAATTCGGTCAATAATAAACAAATGAACTTAAAAATCGTAATATATAACACTAAATTCGGTCAATTATTATTAATTTCATTAAAACTCATACTGAATAACATTAAAAAATGAATAAATTCTATTAATTGCAGGCAAGACCAATAATAATTCGTAATATTAGTTTTAGTATTAGTAATATATTCGTAATTTAATTCGTTCAATAATAAATAAATGAGCTTAAAAATCATAATATATAACACTAAATTCGATCAATTATTATTAATGTCATTAAAACTCATACTAAATAACATTAAAAAATAAAATAAATCCTATCAATTGCAGGCAAGACCAATAATAATTCATAAAGATAGTTTAAACATAATTTCGTAGTAATATTAATATAAATAAATGAGATTAAAAAATCGTAATAAATAACATTCACTTCGGTCAATTATTATTAATGTCAATTAGTATTAGTAATATATTCGGTCAACAATACTATTTTTACGAATACTAAAACTAAAATCGTAATATTAGTATTAGTATTAGTTAGTATTAGTAATTATTAATAATTAATAATATATTCGTAAAAATAGTAATAGAATATTTTAATCCGGTCAATAAGATATAAATGGGATTAAAATTAAAAATCGTAATATTAGTTTTAGTATTTGTAATTTGATACGGTCAATAAAAATTAAATGAGATTAAAATTAAAAATCATAATATTAGTATTAGTATTAATAATATATTCGTAAATTAATTCGGTTAATTATTATTAATGTCATTAAAACTCATAATAAATATCATTAAAAAATGAATAAATTCTATTAATCGCAGGCAATACCAATAATAATTAGAACAAATAGTAATATAAATAATATTAAACACAATTTCATTAAGATGGATTAAACCTAATTTCGTAGTAATATTAATATAAATAAATGAGATTAAAAATCGTAATAAATAACATTCAATTCGGTCAATTATTATTAATGTCAATAAATAACATTAATTCTAACATACTAAAGATACATTAAAAATGATTAAATCTTATTAAACATAAATTCGAAAAAAGTAATATAAATAAATGAAATTAATTTTTTTAATAAATAACATTAAATTCGGCCATAACCCCAGCCCATAATATCCGGAAGTTTTTAAATATTTTTAAACTCCATAATTACCATACCTTAAATAATGCATCATTTTTAGAAATTCAATCAATCTCATTTATGAGACCCGATTCAAAACGGATCCTATCCAAACCCATTAACACAATCTGTCCATCCATACCCCACACTTAGGATTATTCAATGAAAACATTCACCAAGGATTATGATAGACCAAAAACTTATGATGAACATGAACAGTCAAGAACACTTGATGAATAACCACACCCGTAATAATCCTCAAACAATCCAATCAACGACTCGGATTACCATGCACAAAAACCAAAACTTGGATCTGTCATGGAGTTCGATTTTAACATCTAAGATGCTAATAATCTTCAATCCAGAATCTTATACATCTCCTCAAACAAACACTCGGCCAAATGAAAAAACATCCAAACATTCAATAAATACGATCCATATATGTAAAGCAAGAAAATAATAAATCGGTGATTCAGTTCAATATTGTAACACGTTATTTATCATGTAAATCTGATGACCGGTTATTTGAAAACACATTGTTCAACATGTGTTGCAAATGAACAAAACGATGACACTGAAGATTGGTTCCAGTTTATGAAATGGTTCCAGATTATAAATAACTTTTATAAACCACGATTTATAAATTGAATATTGAATCGAGTTTATCATATGGATGTATTTTATTGATTAGCGATAACATAAAAGTTTTACTCAAATCGGAACATATGATATGACTATTTTAAAAGTTTATGAATCGGAACATATTATAATGGATGCAGTTCCGTCGATCTCAGTGAAGAAGATACATACCTAGAAGCAAGAATGCATAAAAAGAAGAGTGATGAATGTTGGTTGGAAGATTTGTTAGTGAGGAATTGAGAGTGTGATGGAAGAATGTACAAAATTAAAATATAGAAAAGAGTATTTATAGGGACTAACTTGGAGCTCCATATTCAATATGGATACCTCAAACCCTCTCTAAAGCCTTGATTCAACCCAAGTGACCTCAATTATTATATAGATAGATATATAAAAACTCATTAAATTAATGCAATAAAATCTTTTTTTAAGGTGTAAACATTTTTCTATATATATATATATAATATATATATATATATATGGGATGGATATATAGGAAACCTCATCTTCATGAAAAACCTTGTAAACTCTATGGTGACCATTGATCAAGTTTGATCAATGGTCCATGTTTAATTACAATTTAATAATCAAAAGCAAGTGGGCCACTATAATATAAAATAGATTTTAGGGCAATGTGGTAATCTTACTAAAGCAAGTGGGCCACTTTAATTTTCTGAATCCTAGGTTTAAAGAGCTTGATTTGACCCTTGTCAAGTCACCTCTCTCCTACTTTATGACACTTTTTCCAGCACCAATATTAACGTACGTTAGTGTTGTGATGCAAAATTCTGACCTCATGTGAGACATCGCTAACATGTGTTACCAGGCATATACTAAAAGAACATAATAAAATGTGTATTTATTTAATAAATGATAAAAACGATCATTACAATCAATACTAAAAATGTATCAAAAAAGTTTTCATACATACATAATTATTTGTGAATGATAAAAAACTATCATAACAACATAAAAAAGATCTAGCTATGCTTCGTTCTTGATACCCATCTTCATCTTTAACACAAAAACATCTCTTCACCTACAAAAAAAGATAACACGTGTTAGTTGGGCTCTCCGAAACATATAATGAGACATCACTAACATGTGTAGTGTATTCTAAAAACATATGTTTTACTGAAATAACGTATGTCATATGAACCCTAACACACGTTAGTTAGGCATATATTACGTATGTCATATGAACCCTACCACCTATTAGTTAGGTATATACTAGCATGTGTTAGCATCACTAACATGTGTATAAACAATACCAAATCTGCAAATGCCATGTGTATCTTACTCAATTTGAAGTGCCAAGTGTATAATACTCAAACATATGTATAAACAACACTAAGATTAATAGGGTTTGAAATCCAACAATAATAAATTTAAAAAATCAAATCAGAACCCTAGCACCTGTTAGTTGGGCATATACTAGCATGTGTTAGCATATTCTAAAATCAAAACACTAGCACACGAAATATATAATATAATAAAAGACATCAGTAGCATGTGTTAGCATATTCTAAAATACATGTCTTACTAAAAAATAACGTATGTCATATGGGTCCTAGCACCTGTTAGTTGGGCATATACTAGCATGTGTTAGCATCACTAACGTGTGTGAGCATACAAGACTCGGACTGCAAAAAATAGACATGTACCCTATACGAGTTCATAACAATTTCACTTGCCAAAAATTTATTAAACATAATACAAAAATTATTTAAACACACTATTCACCAAAAGATTAAACATTTATAATCTTTATAAAAAACATCACTTACCACAGCCACATCACCAACGCCTCCTTCTTCCAATAGCCTACTCGTGAAAACCAACACTGGAACAGATAACATGTGTTAGCATATACTAACATAAAAAAAACTACAAAATTATTCATCAATCACATGTGATCTGTCAACCTCATGTCCTCAATCTAATAAAAATCTAACATAAACAAAATAATAATAATAAAAAAACGTTAACATAAGTTTTTTTTTTCATTCAAGCATTTGATCGAACACTTGGTATGCGAACAAAAACTATCCCCAAAACTACTATTATTATTATTCTAACAAACCCAATTTTTTTGTAGAACTTTATCAGTTGTACTAATATCTAGTGTATGCATCAAAACATAATTTTCTTTTTTTCTTTTTAACAAATTTCGTATTTCAAGAATGGAAATCGATGTATCTTTTTTTGTTTAACAATATCACAGTTTCTTTACACATTCATCCAAATCGTTGTATTTCAAGAATGGAAATCGTTTTAAATTTTATAATAATAATAATAATAATAATAGTACAAAATAAAAAAAACAGTGGGAGAATAATAATATCATATATAGTATAAATAATAATATTAGTTAATATAGCATGATAATAATAATAATAATAATAATAATAATAATAATAATAATATTACTTTCATGAAAAGTTAGATACATAGAGATGAGATTACTTGCAGATCTGGGAGAAGAGCTTGAAGGCTTTAAAAACCCCTTTAACTTCTGACGAGTCATGGTGGTGGTGATGGTTTCAGTGGAGGAGGAGACGGGTTGTGGTGGTGGTTTCAGTGGAGGAGACCGGTCATGGTGGTGGTGGTGGTGGTTCTAAAGAGAGGGTGAGATGATGGTCGGAGGTGGTGGCTGTGGTGGTAGTTGTGGTGGTGGTGGTTCTAGAGAGAGAGAGAGAGAGAGAGAGAGAGAGAGAGAGGAAGGCAGAGAGAGGAGGCAGAGAGAGGATTGCTTTGAATTTGAAAAAAAAATGAAGAGAGAGAGGAGGGAAAACATATATATATGGAGAGAGAGAAGGGGGTAGTGTAAATGACTAAGTTACCCTTTTTAATATAATATTATGAAATCTTGGCTTGGTTGATGTGGATGAATATGGTCCACTCAATGGGTTTCTTGGAGTTTTTCATCTAATATGGGTTTTTCACATATACTTCCCCTATATATATATGGTGCAAGTTGATCAAAAAATATTATCTATCAATTTTTTATCTTCAAGTTGATCAAAAATGGCAAACCAAAACCCAAATCCAATCCCGCCCCCAGTAAACCGTGTGCGACCACCAAGCTGGAACGTGGAGGAAGAACGCGCTTTGGTCAATAGTTATATTGCTATTCGAGAGCAAAGAGGAATGGTGCAATCGAAAACTTTTTGGAAAGCGGTTGTCACAAGATTCAATGAACAAATGGGTGAAAACAATCGTTCAACTGACGCGATATATGGAAAGTATGTATCTTTAAAGTCGAAGTGCACAATATTTGAGCATTTCTACTTAAATGCGGTGAACGAGAATCCGGGTTTAAACGATGATGAGTTGATTGAAGTGGCTCGTAACCAATACAGAAACATACACAATGATAACTGCCCAAGGGTTGAGGTTTGGAGAGCTATGAGAGGACGATTTCTAATATAGTAGTGTTTCTAATATTTACTTATGTTTTTAAATAATGATTTGATGTTATGGATTGATGTTATTTTATGCTTTTTATGTAGCGTTTATTTTAAATTTTATGCAATGTAGTGTTTTATAAAAAAAATACAAAATACGAAAAAAAACATGATAAAGTCCCTGCTCACCTTGAGCCACAACAGGATCAAGTGAGCAGGATTGACACTTTAGCCAGTGCCATGTCAGCGTCCAGTTGTCTTGTTTTAATAGGATCAAGTCTTCGGTCACCTTGAGCAACAACAGACAGTCTTATGGTTTAAGGGGAAAAAAATTTAAAGTGACATATTTTGAGACTTTATTATGTTATAAATCAGCAAGGTTCTTACAATTTAGTAGACATTCTTTGTAAGTTAGATAACTTTATAATATAAATATACACTATGCACGTAGTGTCATATACACAAACTCCTAAATATTACACTTCACACTTGCGTTAGGGGCTATAAATACTAAAGATTACATAAAGTAAAATAACAAGATTAGATGAACTAAAACATTATATATAATTTAAAAAAATAAAATAATAAAATAATAACATTTTGTAAAATAAAACAATACCTAGAAAACATAATTAATCTAACGTAATTTTGGCCTTAAACTCTGCCAAACAGTAACATAGTCAAAACTTTGGCCAAACTTAGAAGTATACTCCAATAGTAAGGTTTATAGTCATGACTTCAGCTATAAGCCTATAAACGAATCGAACGTTCATGAACTATTTATGAACTTGTTCGGCGGAAAGTTTGTTAAATAAGTGAACAAACAAAAAATAAATAAATGAACAAACACGAGCAAAAATTTTGCTCGCTTAATTAAATGAAGGAATATGAACAAACGGTGTGTTCGCTCATTTTATGTTTGTGAACATTCATTTATGTTTGATTAAATTTTAATAATTACATATGTAGTTATATTTGTATAATTATAAATATAAAATAAAATTACCTTTCTAGCTACTAATATCAACTAGTAGGGTTTTCGCGCGCGTTGTGGTGCGTTCACTGTCATTATTGTTTTGGTTTATTAGGGTACCAATGTGACAATGCGGGAAAAAAATATAAAATGCCACTCGCCGAGCCTCAAATTTGTTACTTCTCATTAAGGAAGTGCACTAAATGTTAAAGAATGTTGTGGAAACTAAAAATAAAATAAATTGTGACCTCTTATTAAGGAAGTGCACTAAATGTTAAAAGAATGTTGTGAAAACTAAAAATAAAATAAAATGCTTCAGCCAAGTTTTAAACCCATGACCCTCTCATTAGAGAAATGCACCTCATACCGCTACACCACCAAGCCAACTTGTGTTTCAATGTGAAATCAATTATATTTAATATGAAATAATGTTGTGGAAGTTACTATTCACCTCATTCTAAATAAATACATAATTCGGTTTTTTAATAACATAAAATGAGGTTTTTTATTGAACTTATTGTTAGTATGCATAAACCTTAATTTAGATGTGTTTTTGGATTGATTGTATTAAACTTATTCGTTTGTGTTCATTAATGTTAAATTATATATGTTTGTGTTTGTTCAATCATGTTTCTTTATAGTTTATTCACTTATGTTTATTTAAGTTTTTTTATGTTTATGTTCGTTTATGTTCATGAACTGTACGTTCAGCTTTTAAACGAATGAACACGAACATGATAATTTTCTTAATGAACGAACACGAATAAAAGTGTGTTTGGTTATGTCTTCGTGTTCGTGTTCGGCTAAATTTAAATGAATAAATACGAACATGCCTTTGTTCGGTTCATTTACATGCCTATTCGGCTAGGTTGGGGTCTTCATCCATGGTTTTTTAAACATTTTTTTAAAGCTTTTGCTTTGAGAATCGATCACTGGTGCAAGATTTAATCACAAGTGCGTTGTGTTCCACAGACCAGGACACTAAATTCGGCTAAAAAGTTAGCCCATTGTGGAGCCCGACTGGAAAAGCTCACATTTTCGTGTACGTTATTATACGTAATTACTAGCGCAATCTCTTCCTCTTCGGTCTAACGCACCACTGTAGAAAAAAAAATTATTTTTTGAGAGTTGAAAATGGTAGGGAAGGAGAGCTGAAAATGTTAAGATTGTGAATGGGGTCAAAAAAATTGGTAGAATGTGTTTATATATATTGATAAAAGTTGTTTTTTTAAACGGTCAAATGACTGTTGCATGGTCCTCAACGGCTGGTTTTGCCTCGTCGCGCTCGTGATGTAAATCAAGGTTGCGGTACATTTGGTCCATCACGGTCGGGGCGAGGCGGTGTTCATGGTTATCACAATTAACGACCATTATGGGTGATCTATAACGTACCGCCCTATGTGGCTAACTACTTGAAAATTGAAAATTTGAGGATTTTCAATCAAAAGAGTGTCGTTCTTCTCATATGTTAATGCCGTTTTTTCTTCTGATGAAACCTAAAAGGATTACACCGCTATATACCACACTCAATGTTCAAGATGCAAATTCTATATACCCAACTCAATTTCAGCTACATAATAAATTTATAATCCCAATTTGAAGTTAATTGTTTCGTGTTGGAAATGGAATTTGGTGTGCTAATTTCATGGAGCGTAAAAGAAAAATTAAAAAGATGGACTTAAGTATACTATATTATTTTTACAAAGCTCTACCTCGGTTAGTTATCACTTAATAATCATTTTATTTTATTACTTTATGTAAAATAACTAAATTTATTATTCTTGTATAAATAATAAATTAGCGGCTGTTTGGTAGTCTCTGAATAGTCATTAATAGACTACATCTAAAGGTTCATAGTCTCTTAATGGTTAAGATGTAATCTTAAGTATGAATGGTTAAGAGATTAACCTTTTAACTATGCAGACTTCAGGTTATTTTTTAACCATTCAAAGGTTAAGGACCATTAAGAGGTATCATCTGAAAAGTTATTAAGAGGCTATAATTTAGAACTAAGGATGATAGCAGTATCTAAAATCGTTAAAACTTGGTACCGGTGCCGATACTTCCGCCAAAACAACATACCGAATTGGTATCGAAAATAATTCAGTACAGGAAATCCGGTACCGGTACGGTACCATTTAACCATCCATATGTATGACTCGAATTTACACAAACTTTATATTTGAAGGTCGGGTATGAGCTCGTTCATGATGTTAGCTCTAATTTTGTCTCACTCATGATGATAGCACACACTTTGTTTGTGGTGGAAAACGCATAAAAAATTTATTGCTATTAAACGTTTGACAACTATAAATCTGAAATTATATCTTTTTTGTTTGAAGAAAACCAACGGTAAGGAATTGTGGTTTTCAACCTAGCTAAGACAAAAGGATAAAGTCTCGATACAAAATAAAATAATAAACAAATAGAATAAAATAAAAGGTGCGGAAAAAGCAAGGCGTATTGACAAAGCCAAAGCGGTGTTTGATTGACTCGGTTGGTTAGCGTTACCCATTCCACCCGCAATATGTTAAATTTTATTATAAATTTGTATTTACCGGGTTGGGTTATTCAACAAAGGCTACAAAAAATGAGAAGGGTGAGAAGCCACTAAAAAATGACATGTGGCAAAGGATTAAACAAGTGGGAAGGGTAATTTAGTCAAAAAAATATGCACATGCAAGTCACATGTCATTTCCACCTTCATTTTTAAATGTCCGTAACTTTTTTATACGTCATCGTTTTTTTAAAAAAAATTATACCATAAAATCGAGCGTCTTTTTATCTTTAATATAAGTACCATATTGTTATACTTTCGAAAAAAAAGTCAAAAACCCACTTGCGTAAGACACAATGGAGTATAAAACACAATGAACATCAATTAAATATAGGGTATAAAACATAATCAACAATCTAATAAAACACAATGGATGACATACTAAAGAAACAATGAATAGAAGACTAAAACACAATGAATACTGTTGAAAAAAAAAAGTTGAAAACCCAGTTGCGTAAGACACAATGGATGACATACTAAAGACACAATGAACAGAAAACTAAAACACAATGAATACTTTTGAAAAAGGTCAAAAACCCAATTGTGTAAAAGTAGTAAAACACGCAATGGACAATATAATAAGGATACAATGAACAAAAGATTACAACACAATGAATACTTTTGAAAAAAAAAGTTGAAAACCCAGTTGCGTAAGACACAATGGAGATAGCGTAAAACACAATGAGTACCAATTAAATATGCAATGAACAATAGGGTATAAAACACAATGAACAGTCTAATAAAACACAATGGACGAGATATTAAAGACACAATGAACAGAAGACTAAAAAACAATGAATAATAGACTTAAACACAATGAAGAACATAATAAAACATATTGTACACCTAAATACAAAACTCATTTGCGTAAAACACAATGAAAATCATACTAAAAACACAATAGACAAAGTTAAATCATGTGTAGACTAAAAAAACATAAATAACATATTTATAAAGCACCTGTGCATACTATAACACAATTAACGAGCAGAAGACATAATGGAGAAGAAAACCCACTCAACACGATTTTTTTTTCAATTTTAATGTAGCAATGTGGTACTCATATTAAAGATAAAAAAACGCTCGTTAATATGGTGAAATTTTTTTGAAAAAAAATATCGTACGAAAAAGTTATAGACGTTTTAAAATGATGGGGGAAATTGACATGTGCATTGCATTTGGAGAGAGAAAGTCAATAAATGTGGTTTTCCTTTTATGTCCTTCATCTAATTTATTATTTATTTTTTTCAAACAAACTAATCTCAACCCTTCAAATATATGATCAATGGATCACAATCCTTCTCACCCTTTCTAGAAAAAGTTTCTTGTGTATTTGATCATAACCCTGTATTTACCGCATATTTTATATCTATAGAAAAAATAACATCAACAAAGATTGTAAGTGCCTCAAATTATTCGTAAGCTAGCTATTCATAGTCCTCATTAAAATTTAGAATTGAGCATATCTTAAACGAGCTTATTTCTAAATTAAAATTTGTTTAATAAACGAGTCAAATGTCGATCAGCCCAATAAGAAGCTCTATTCTTCTATAGCTTGATTAGGCTTTAGGCTCATGAGTCAAAGTGCCAAACAAGCATATTGATTAATGGAATTTTTATTTATCAATATTCCCTGTTGTTTAACTAACAATGATAAAATTATTAGTTCATAAGTATTGTAATGTATTGTATAGTCTATATAAAATTATAACTAGTGAAGGGTTTGTAGCTTAACAGAGGAGTGTAGTAAATGTGTTTGTCTTTACTGGTTGAGATTTATAGTCTTATGGTGACCATCGATTTAGATCTGAGAATAGATTTAGTATGTAGGAGTGTGAGTTAGCCATTAAAAAAGGGAAAATTGCATAAATGGTCATTTGACCAAAAAAAATTGCAAAAATAAACATACAATGCGTCTAAACAACAGGGACGAGACGCTCTTTGCGTCTACCAATCAGACGCTTACACGTGTAAACCCTTAGACGCCTTAATTTTTAAGGTCTCTGCGTCTAATCTTTAGACGCGAGGCTGTTATTTAGACGCAAAGTGCTTTAGACGCAAAGAACTTAAGGTCCCTGCGTCTATACATCAGACTCAAAGCTGTTCTTTAGACGCAAGGTACAATCTTTTTAGACGCATCAATTTAAGAGTCTGTTCTTTAGACGCAATAATTTAAGAGTCTGTTCTTTAGAAGCAAAGTGTACGGATACGTCTACAAGTCTACGGATACGTCTACAAGTGTACGAACTAGACCGTTTCAACCTGACTCGTCCCGTACTGAACCGGACCGTTTCGACCCAGCCGGCCCGGTACGACCTGGACCGTTTCTACCCGACCGGGCTCGGTAACGACCCAGACCTTTTCAACCTGACCCGACCGGGCCCGGTGGCGACCCGGACCGTTTCTACCCGACTGGACCCGGTAACGACCCTGACCGTTTCAACCTGACCAGTCCCGTATTGAAACGGACCGTTTCGACCCGACCGGGCCCGATAACGACTCAAACCATTTCGATGAGATCGGTCTCGTTAACGACCCGTGTTATTTCGACCTGGTCATCCGTTAACGACCTGAACGGTTTCGAACCGACCGGTAGAAAACGGTCCGGGTCGTTACCAGGTCCGGTCGAAACAGTACGGTCGCTACGGGATGGGTCAGGTTGAAACGGTCTGGGTCATTACCGGGCCCGGTCGGGTAGAAACGGTCCGGTTCGCTACTGGGCCCGTTCGGGTCGAAATGGTCCGGGTCACTACGGGACGGGTCAGGTTAAAACGGTCGGGGTCGTTACCGGGCCCGGTCGGGTAGAAACGGTCCGGGTCGTACCGGGCCGGCTGGGTCGAAACAGTCCGGTTCAGTACGGGACGAGTCAGGTTGAAACGGTCTGGGTCGTACACTTGTAGACGTATCCGTACACTTTGCGTCTAAAGAACAGACTCTTAAATTGATGCGTCTAAAAAGGTTGTACCTTGCGTCTAAAGAACAGCTTTGAGTCTGATGTATAGACGCAGGGACCTTAAGTTCTTCGCGTCTAAAGCACTTTGCGTCTAAATAACAGCCTCGCGTCTAAAGATCAGACGCAGAGACCTTAAAAATTAAGGCGTCTAAGGCTTTACACGTGTAAGCGTCTGATTGGTAGACGCAAAGAGCGTCTCGTCCCTGTTATTTAGACGCATTGTATGTTTATTTTGGCAAAAAATTTTGGTCAAATGGTTATTTTTGCAATTTTCCCATAATTTGAGTTCAAACTCAAAACTTTATCCTAAATTAAGCTAAACCTCTATAAAAAATTACAAGCCGTATTTGAGTTTAAGCTTATTAAATAATAAAATAAATATCTAATTTTATATCAAATTTCTTAATATTTGAAGAAAAGTCTTGTGTCAAAGAGAATCAAAATTAGTTATCAATCAATCCTAATACCGTAAACAACATCAATCGAAGCCTGAATAGAACTAGTCAACTTTTTTTTAACGGCTAATTTTTATTTTGTCACCAATAAGATTTGAACCCTTTATCATTTAGAAATACAAACTCTTATGCAACATCTTAATATCATTATAGGCTAAAGGCTTTTTTTTAATGAATAAAAACTAGAACTTTTTTTTTTTGAACGATCAAACAAAGAACTTTTATTCAATCCAACTAGAACTACTGGCTAAAATCGACGGTCAAATCTAGATCAGAAATCGAACTATTATTTATTTTTTAGTATTATTATATTTTAGTTTATATTTATATTTAAAGAAAGGTACTTTATTCACGTACGCTACACCACCTTCCGGACGTGAATCTAATGTTTCAATCCACTTCAATTTCTCCCAAACTAGACCGACACGTTTCAATCCATTCAATGTCACACTTGCCAAAATTAAAACCTTATACTTTTCTTATTGAATTAAAAATAAATTGTTTTAACGTTTATATATTTCATACTAGCTGATTACCCCGGGAGGGTCCCGGGGTTGATAAATCTAATTTTATGTGATAACATATTACAAACGGCACAAGTTAACTAACCACAAAATCTTCCAATCATTGCATGTTCACAGTATTCTAATCAGTAATAACTCATATTCCCCACAAAATCTAATTTTACGTGATAACATGAACACTTTGTGTGTTTTTTTCCTGTATGAACGAAACCCCACAAAAAATAGTCGATTTTTTCTCCGTTTTTTATATAGCACTATGGTACTCGTTGGAAAGATAATAAAACGCTCGTTAATTTGGTGTAATTTTTTTTAAAAAAATCCCGTATATAAAAGATATAAACGTTTAAAAGTTATAGGAGGAAATATGAGAGATAAAATTTTTAAATTTATTTTTAAATTCTTTTTTCCTAAAATAACTCAATTTAATTAAAAAAGGAAACAATTTAAAAACACCAAAAACTCTCCATTATGATGCCACGTGACACAAGGTTGAAGCCTCCATTGCACGCCACGTCAGCAAAAGTCTTTTCTTATATATATATATATATAGATTATTTTTACTTTAGACTTGTTTATCAGTTTTTGTTACGACTTTTTATTAAATTTCAAGTCTTTGTATTTTATTTTTATACCAAATTTTAAAAGAAGTCCTTTACATTTAAAATTGATGAGTCATGTATTTTATGTTCTAAATTTTTGCACGTTTTATTCTTTAATCCTAACCTTGTTAATTTTTTTTGTTAGTTGGGTTATGTGCAAGACATACAAGGACATTTTAGTCATTTCATTCTTTTTATTATAAATTCATATTATAAATATTAAAAAATTATTTAAAAATCCTGAAGCCCCTCTCTATCTCAACTCTGTTCATCTCTCTCTCTCTCTCTCATTTCCTTGTCTTATCTAATGAACAGTTTTTTCAGATAGTGACTATGCAGGCTGTAAAATGTCAAAAATATCAACATCTGGTGGATGTCAATTTATAGGAAACTGTCTGGTGTCCTGGCAATCAAAGAAGCAAACTTTTGTGGCAACATCAACTGCTGAGGCAGAATACATTGCGGCTGCAAGCTGTACATCACAGATCCAATGGCTTCAAAATCAACTTTTTGATTATGGAATCGAAGAGACCAAGACTCCCCTCTTGATAGACAGTAACTTAGCCATTAGCATCATTCAAAATCCTGTTCAGTTTTCAAAGACTAAACATATTGAAATCAGGTATCACTTCATTAGATATTGCTATGAAAAAGGCAAAATTGAGGTAAAATATGTGTCAACAGCTAATCAAATAGCTGTTCACAAAGCCTCATGACTCATCAACGTTTCAGAGGTTAGTATCCATGCTTGGGATGCTTAACTTTGAGTAAAATCTGTAAGTGTTTTTATTTTTCTGTACATATTTTACTTTCACTTACTTATTTTTATCTATCACAAAACCTCCGATAAACCAAAAGAGAGAAACTACTGATGTACAAAACATCAAATTAGGAATACTTTCTGAAAATATGTAACTACTGATAATAAAAAATCACCAGAAGTTATATTAGGTGTTTTAATCTAATTTCTCATCAGTTGTTGATAACCACTGCAGAGAAAATAGGAAACTACTAATGAACAAGTTTGTTTCATTAGAAGTTTGATCAATAAGGGTAAATCAGACCTTTCCCATCAGAAGTTTGACCTAAGGCGGTTACAAACTTCTGAAAAACCCCTCTTTTCATACTAATCGTTTCAAAAACAAACATTCCCTCTCTCTGAAAACCTCTCAAACCTAAAATACTGTTCAATTGGAAAATACCATGGCTCTCGTACGCAAACAAGGACACAATCAAAGAGGCTACTTCATAAAAGATCCAGCCTAGTCCCAATACGATGAAATCATAGATTTGGTCGTAAAATCCCAATACTACACAACGTTCATTGTTGACCCACCAATCCATACTGAAACTCTCAATGAGTTCTGGGCAAACGTTGTGGCTGTAACCATTGATGATAAGGTCATTTCCCTAAAGACGACGATCAAAGGGAAGACCATGGCAATCACACCTGAAACCCTGGGGATAAGATTAGGTCTTAATGATGCTCAAGCCCCAGAACAAATTTCTACTGGAACTGTCCAATTAACCATGACAGAGTGTGGTTTACCAAGGTACTCTTTCACATGCCACTATTTACAAAAGATTTTTTGATGCAAAATACAAATTTTTGTTTCATTACATTATCATGTGTTTGAGTCCCAAAATTGGCTCTTATGATCAGATGCCCTCTGTTTTACAACAAATTTCCATTCCATAGTGAATGAAACCTCTTTCAGGGTATCTTCATACTTTTTCAATGAGTTGGTATTGCATCACCAATGCACTATATTATTAAGGAACTTGGTGAAGAGGTACTTATGGGCAAAGTTTCAAAACTAAACCCTTCAACCTCACAAGTATTCTCAAGGCATAACAAACCAGCTTCACTGCTAGAAGATGACTTAGGGGAACAAGAAACAGTCACCATGGAACCCACATATTCCAAACCCATTTCACCTAAAACCAAAAGGCCTAAGAAGCAAAAATCCAAATCCACCAACCCAAAATGAAAAGAAACTCAAGAGGTTGAGATGCCTGAGGATGCTGATGTGCACTCTGCAAACTTCCTCTCAGTTACATCCATCTCCATCACCCCAAAGAGCCAAAAAAATTTCTATCCAGTTTTCAAGGAAGAGGTCCAAAAAGACTAAAACTTCTGAAACCCTTCCTGAAACTACTGAACCTATAACTACTGATCCCAAATGCATTGAACCTGAACAATCACAAACACACACAACAGTGGAAATTGCAGACTTTCTCTCTAGGCTAAAAGAAAAGATCCCATCAGTAAGTGGCACTCTCCAATCACCACATAAAATAGGGGATGGAACTACTGACAAAGCCACTGATGAGGAGATTATCAGCCCTAACCCAATAGATGAGGAGGAACCAAGGTCTCTAAGCCCAATCTTTGAGAATTTAGGTACAAATGAGGCTGCCACTACTCTTTTACCATCCCTAACCCAAGAGATGGTAACATTCTCAAGACCTCATTTGTGGCAACTGCTGATGAAGACCTTGTGCCTGAGGCAGGAAATCCCCAGAACCAAGACAAAGGGGTTCATGAGACTACTAGGTTGGGCCTAACTCATGATACAATTGATGACTTCATCATGGATGATGTCATTAGGGATTCAGATGATTCCATTAATTTGGATGATGATTCAAACATCAAGGTATTAACAGCTGACTGTAAAGGTCCTAAATCTGATGTATACAAACTCAAAGAGTTGGTCACAAAATATCATGTTAAAGACCACTTAACCCCTAATTCCCAAAAGTGGCATCCCTAGTCTATACGGAGGATCACCCAAAAACACCCTCTTCTCACTCACAAAAGCCTATCCAAACATCTTCCACGGGTTCTAGCATAGACTTGAGCTATGCAACCCAGAAAGACCTTTATACCAGATGGTACAACACCTCCTTTCTGGTCATCTTCAAACTTTTACAACTGCCATGGAACTTAAAACAGAACCCAAATGGAGATGACCAGCAATGCCATAAACCATAAACTGGGAGAGCTGTCTAGAAAGATTGAAGACAACAGAAGACAGCTTGAACATCTCACTGGTGTTGCCGCTTATGCTCCCTGGTTTCCAGAGATTGATGAATCTAAAAAGGGGAGAAAGGCAAGGTTCCTGAGAAGATTTACCTTGAACAGTCAAAGAAAGCTCGTGAAGCTCAAAAACTCAAGGAGGCCAACAAAAGATCCCAACAGACCAACAAGAAGAAGCCTTAAAGGAAAGACATATATATCAAGAAAGGCAAGAAAGGCTCTTTAGAGAAACTGCTGAAAAGGCTTCCCAGACCAAAGAACCAACTACTGATGAAGTTTTGAAAAATGCTGAAGACAATCCTTCAGTAGTTCTGCTGAGAAACAACCTTCAGTAGTTGCAACTCAGGCAAAACAACAAACATATGCTACAACCACAACTCCAAAAGTTCAAACTCAAACTGCCCCATCCAAACCTTTAGTAGTTTTGAACCCTCAACCAATTGCCTTTAGTTCAAAGAATTAGAAAAGAATTTGAAGGAAGTAAAGAAGAATGCAATAGAAGACGAGGTATGGGAGAAGATTGATGAAAGAGAATACTTGGGCTATGAAGACAAGCTAAAATTATGGGAGAAAGAGCTGAATGAGCTGGAGAGAGCTGAAGAAGAACAAATCCAAATTGCTGAGAATGACAAGAGACAACAGCTAATGAATTACATTGTCAAGAACAGCAAAGCCAAGAAACACTCTCTCAAGGGCCTCTCAATTGAAGAACTAGAACATAGAGCAAGACTCATCTCAGAAAGACAAATTGCTGAGAAAGAGAAAAAGTTGAAGAGAACCTAGATTATTGAAGAATTAGCAGCCAATGACTATGGCACAAAGGCTCAGCTATCAAGATGGAAGGAAGCTGACTTGAATGACACTTACAAAAGATTCAAAGCATTGCAGAAGTCTAACCCTGAGAAATTCAAACCATCTGAAGTTTCACAAACTTTTGATTCTGCAAAGAAGAAGCCTACTGCCAAAAGACAAAAGACATCAGAGGAAAATGCTAGAACAGACTTCAAGATGGTTTTGATTGAAGGCAACACCATAGTTGAAGATGATTTTATGATTGAAGAAAAGCCTCTGATTACACAAAATAGGGATCCTACAACATTTGCATATCAACTAAAACAGACCATCACTGATTAAAAGCAGACCAAGGTAATCACTGAACACCACATTCCTATTCCTAGTGATACACCTGGTACTGTACAAGTTGAACATAGAAGAAGATCCAACCTGATCATATCTGAAGTAGAAGACCAATCAACACAGGCCTATCTTTAAACCAACAAATAGTACCTTACAAGGATGACTTTGACAAATCAAAGTCTCCAATAGGCAAATGGTACTTAACCCATAAGTCCAGCGCCATTGTCCTGGAAAGAGAAAATTGTTCCTACAAAGTGCTACATCTCAAGAGTGAGATGAATAAGTTATCAGATGATGATCTTCTCACTGTTCAGTGCATGGAACCAGAACAAGGACTACTTCTCACGGGTCAACAAGTCAATGAACTCAATATCTCAATGATAAAACAAATATGGAGAATCCTTGACAGCAGAAGAAGAGGAAAATATAAATAAATTAGATAGGGTTTTGGCTTCATCAATACAGGGGGAGATTGTTGGGTCAAAGAGGATTGATAAAGCATTTTAACCTTAGTCTGATATCCTCTCTGCAACTTATGTTAGAAATATTACAAGTGCTGAAGAAGAAATATGAAAGTACTGAAGAAGAGCTGATACTGAAACAACAAGTGCTGAAGAGTAAGTTCTGAAGATGAACCAGACAGAATATCTGAAGAACAACTACTGAAGAGCAACCTCTGAAGGTTTACTCATCAGCAGTTTCACAACTCAATCAATAGTTTCTGATAGAAGCTTCCAACCGCAATCTTCAGCAGTTTATAGTTTATACAGTTTATATTGTACTTTAATAGATATTTTGTACAAGTTCCAATACTACAGCCTGTTGTAGTATTATACTATTATTGTTATATTTCTATGTACGTTTTGTAGTTTATAAATAGAGGGTTCATACCTTCATTAACTTGGAAATAATAAAACTTTGAATTAGGATTCCATTGTCCATTATATATGAGAATTATTACTTGAATTTTTTTCAATTGTTTTGATCATTAACTGCTTAGATTCTCATATAACACTTATTACACTTTGATTAATCATTTCAGGGGGGAGCATTTACGAATACTAAAAGTGAACTGCTAACTTGAACATTTACTATTTCCGCTGCACATTAACTTGATATAAACTGTTCTAAAGAGTCTGTTAAAGCAACCTTGATCCTACAACATTATACTCACACCAGTTAAAATCGAAAAAGATTCACAGAATGGCCGAAGCCTGGCAAGACACTCTTTAATAGCTTTTAGTTGAACACCATCTAATTCCTTTTCGGTGGGTTCAAGTTCATTTAAAACGACATCGGAGTGCCTCCAAACGGGTTTAAAAGGAAGGACGACTCGAAAACCCAAAGAAACGATTTTTCCAGGTTCCAAGTGTAAGACCCTAACCCATTCTCATGTGTTTAACGAATAAAATAAGGGTTGAACATGTGATACTATTACCAAAAAACCATGTTAAGACGTTAACAAATATGTACAAAACACGACTTTGAAACACTTGACATAAGTACTAGGTTATTCACAATGATTTCAACCCAAAAAGACTTAAGTTTTACACCCAAAATCAAGAGTCTATGCGGAAGCTAACACGATGCAACGTTCGGTTCTTCACAAAATGAGCTTGATCATCATCCATACTCCGAGTTATATACCTAGGGTTGAATATGAAAAACAAACCCATGAATGTGTGTTAGTTTAGTCATGTAATTGAATAAAACAGCCAGCATAAGGCGAAGGAAAAAAGACCGCCGTAGCTTACGGCCCCAAAACAACGAAAATCAAACAAAAATAGGCTGAGCGTCCTAGACGCACTTCTGGGCGTCCTGGACGTTGCCCAGCGTCCTGATGGGCGTCTCCAGAAGGTCTTGGGCGTCCGAAGTCTATCAGTTGGGCGTCCTAGGCGCATGTCTGGGCGTCCTAGGCGCATGCTGCTGCACAAAAAAATTGTGAAACTAACATCTTGACTAGTTTTTAAAGGGGATTTGGATGCTTTTAAACCCATTTCAAGGCCCTTCCTAGGGACACTTGGGGACTTAGTTAACACCATTATATCATGCTTATAAGATGTCATTGATCAAGTTCCCTTTTCCGTTATTACATGCATATGTTGTTTTTATCCAAATCGACCCGTTTAGTAGTATTCGCCTAAAACCAAGACCAAAGCTGGACATATGCTCATCTAAAGACATAGTCAAGGTTCACACCTGGGAGATTAGCTAACTATCCGGTTCTAGCTTACCCAACACTTACCAATGGCGGGTTTGGACTAAGCTTGGGCACATGGGTTTTATCGGGGGCTTGTCCTCGTTACCTTTAAGTATCTCCATTCTTCCTAACTCTCTCCCCAATCGATTCACGACCTGATTTTTATTAATCCCTCATCACTAGAGGTAGTTTTCAAGATTTCCCTTGGGCAATACGCCGTTGTGGCGCTACCTTAGCGTCTATGGCCCCGTGGGCCATTTATGCGCAATTTCAAGCACCCGGTCTACATTGCCCATTGGTATAACGGATTACCGGTCACTTATCACTTGGGGAGTGGTTGCCTAGCAAGTCAATATCGCAATGGTATGAGTATGAGATTTGATTCCTAGAAGGACTTACCTTAGCTCGCGCCCCTTTTTGCTTCTAGACTAGCTTGAGATTACTAACATAAAGTCTACGAATATACTCAAGCAATTAACAACAATCGATATCGGCATAATGTTGACCCTCGGTTTAGGTCCTTCTCTACTAGTGTTTCACCCAATTGACCCGTTAGCCTAATTGGGATATTGACAACCTTCCTCTAAGGCCGTTTTCTATGAATTATGAATCTCGTTTAAGCTTCTTTTGTGACATTCCAATGACTAGTTTCAAATATACATACAAAAGTATAACTAAGCATATAAACATACTAGGATTATATTGAGATTTAAGCCATCGAGTGACTTACCTTATGCGTGCTTCCTCTTTACCTCAATCCGAGACTCCTTGGCTATCCAAAGTCTCTTGTATCCGCACCTATGAGGCGAATGATTACTTAGGTTGTTAGAACCTAATCTTTACTTGTCTACACGCATTTTTGGTCGTGTTTCACCAATATACAAGTTTCACAAATTATCTATGCCCAAGTGAAATCGAGTTTCATTGAGGCATTTTATCAAACACTTGGTAGGCGTGATTTCCCTAGCTTTAATTTTAAGACTTGGGGACCTCATGGATCCATCCTTAACCAAGATTAACATGTCTAGCATTCCTATAAACATCTTAATCATAGCTTGTCATTTACTAAAGCTAGTATTTCATGGTTTAAAGGTGGTTCCTACCAATCCACCAAGAAACCCATTTAACTTTATAACATGAATTACAAAGATATAATCTTCACACAATAATTTTGCTTAACACACACAAATTAACACGTATTATGGTTTCCTCATACTAGAGTAACCATTACAAGCCCTTAATTCACGTTTTTATAACAATCCATGATTTTCATCACACCCAAGCATAAACATACCATTAAATTTAGTCAAATAAAATGTTACCTTGGTGTGTATTGGCTTGGGAGATTCGTTTTAGGGCTAATGCACACAAAAGCCCCTTGATTTCATCCTTGATTGAACTTGTTCTTGAGTTTGAGCTTAAGTGTGTGTTTTGGGAGGTGTATGGATCGATTTCCAGAAGTTTTTGTGTGTGTGTGTGTTTTCTTTCTTCTTTTTTTTAAGTATTCAACCAAACTCAATTTGGTTATTTGGCACTTTTAACCCCTCCCATATTTCGTTAAGTATGTACTAGTTCAAGACACTAATCGAGTTAGTCTCGTATAATTGTTTAAGCCTTGTTTAGTTAACAAGGTTGACGGAGTTAATTCCCTCAGACTAGGAAATTCGCATAAGTCGTGTTTCGTGCGGTTCAGTTTAAAAGCCACATGTGCTTAGATTATCATAAAATACGGTTTAGAGATTTTGGGGTGTTACAACTCCACCCCCCTTAATGAGGGTTTCGTCCTCGAAAACCGGATATATATATATATATATATATATATATATATATATATATATATATATATATATATATATATATATATATATATATATATATATATATATATATATATATATATATAGGGTCAAGATCGTGTACAAAGTGCTTTTTTTGTGAGAAGTGTGAGAAGTATTAAAAATTGATACTTAGGCATCATTTTTTGAACTTAGTCGTGATGTTTTGGATTGTTTTGCCTATAAAAATACCAAACATAACAATTAAAAAACCGAAAACAATGTATTTTAGGCTTAAAACTTAAAACACCATGCTAAGAACATTAGCAGTGTGTTTTATGCGTTAAGTAGTGTGTTTTAGCTGTTTTTAAATTTAATGACTATAATACATTGTATTGTGTTTTAGATTGTTGTGTTTGGTGTTTTTCAAGTTAAAACAACCTAAAACGTCATTCCTAAATCCAAAACATGATGTCTACATGTCAATTCTTAGTCCTTCTCACACTTCTCACGAAAAATGTACTTTGTACAGGATCCTAAACCTATATATATATTCCCATGGGTCGCGCCTCATGGTTGACCTTGAGTTTTATTCCCCTCGATGAGGGTTATTTTAATGGAATTTGATTACGCCTCTAAGTTTATGTATGCATATTCGTTTACCTTTACGGGAGATTATTCTAGTTTAGGCACCCGCAGGTGTCCTGGTTTGTCCAAGAGCCATCGATTTAACTCTTTTGCGTGTTTAGAACCCTTAAGTCCCCAAAGGCTTAGGGTGTACATTTAATTATTTACTCTACTTAGAATCATTTCCATGCACTGAGGGACATATTGGATTTGGTTATCATACGGCTTCCCAAAGACCTTTAACCACACTCAACGTGGTTTTAATTTCCGTTTGATTTTGGCTCCATGGCCTCTTATAATGTCATGGTTTTACCGGAAAGTATCGAGTCCTTTCCGCACCTCACGTCTTCCTTGTCCTAGACAACGCGCGTCCTTTTTAATGGTGTTTTCACCTGTCACTAGGCTTAGGTATATTTATGCATTCCTCTGGGTCCAAGTGGTGACGAATTCACTTGACCCGTTTGATCTTTCTAGTGATTGCATAGCTATCACTAGGATATTAACGGTTTATCGTTCGTTTTCTTACTACCCGATTGCTAATTCTGGGAATAGTTAATTCATCAGGGTTTTCGGTTATAGTAGACTTAAGTTTCATAAGTCGCCTGTTTTAGTCAGTCATTTAATCCAATGACTACGACTTCTGATGTGTTTTTACACACCGCCGACAAAATTTTGAGTTAAATTGTTGGACTTTGTACAAGTCACACATCCATTTAACATGTATATTTATTCTAGTTTAGAGGCCCGCGCCTGGGCTAGTATTTTGTATACTCATTCAATTTTGAATAACCCATGGAATCCTCCATATAATACTTTAGATAGCAATTTACCTATTTCTGTGTACTTTAACGCGAATTGGCATCACTTTACCCGAATTTTGGTATGTGAGTTTCAATTCTCAGTTGAAACTAATTCCAGGCGATTGCTCACCTATTATCTACTTGCCCCGGGCTTTTAGGATTTTTATCCTATCGATAGAATTAGCATAGGGTTCGTGACCCTTTCTTATCTAGCCTTTCGAATTTACATTTCTAGCTCTCGCAAGCATCTTATTTGAGATTTAACATGAGTCTTCCGACTCTTTTATTTATCTAGGTATTATTGCATATATAACACCTCGTCTTCAAATCCCCTTCCGGATTATTTTTGTATTTAACTCCTCAGAACGCTTTGGTTCCAAGGCAATTCCTTTACTGGTTCACCCTTACAGGGTCTGTTCCTGAACTATGATCCGTTTCTGTTTATTTTTGTCCCTCAGGAGCTATGGACCCTATATCAATTCATCGTTTCTCACAAGAGTCCTTGCTTGTCTGTGTGTCATGGTGTCACATTACCATGTTTATTCACAAAAGTCTATTTACTTATGTTTTCTTTCTTTCGAATTCGTATGCATAGTGGTCCAGTGGATCGTATTTTGCTTATTATGAAGGCATTGCTTTTATTTCTGCGATTCACAGCCATCTATATATTTTAGACTTTCGATTGTCCATTCATCCATCATGTGCTAAGGCCCATGAGGTTTATCTTGCTTTGTTTGTTTTTGACATGCCTTCATTAGGCCACATCAATCATTGTTTACTCTGACACGATCCTTGCTCGAGGCTAGGATTGTTCCTCTGGTGCGGATGCACCTCCGGTATTCCAGGGTCTCCTACGAGCTCCCTTTTTGGTTTAGCGTTTAATTTCTTCTTTTATTTAACATGGTTTCACATTCTAGAACCATGTTTTTAGTTTGGTTTCGGGTGAATCATAGTTCACGCTTGCCCCGTGTGGTTTTATTCTCGTTTGCATTCTGATTTAGCGAGACGCGTAGTTCTTGGTTGCCCGTGAACTTTCACAGATCATTATGATTTAGGGTGATACTTAGTTCACAATTGCCCGTAGGTTTTCACGAATTCATTATAATTAGTGTGACGCATTGTTCACATTTGCCCGTAGGCTTTCATGAATTTAATATGAATTGTGTGACGCATAGTTCACATTTTCCCGTAGGCTTTCACGAATTTATTATGAGTCAAGTTTAAGTATAACTTAACCTTGAGCTTAGCCCGAATCTTGGCCTTTTGTTTACCTCAGTATGGGGTTCATGTTGGAATACGAGTTAACCGCTCAAGTATGGTTCAGATTTATTTAGTGTTTACCCTTAGATATGGTTCAGATTCATCTGTGATTTTTTTTTTCATGAAGGTTTAACCTTTACTGTTTAACTAACCCTCGACTAGGGTCTAGTTTGGTTTATAGTTTAACCTTCGGTTAAGACTCAGATTTGTTATGGTTTGACCTTCAGTTAAGGTTCGATTGATTTACTTGCGATTCATCCTATAGTCAAGACTTGTTTGTGTTTATGACTTAACATTTGATTATGGTTCAAGTCTGCTTACGTATTAACGTTCGATTAGGGCTCGAGTTTATTCATGACTTAACCTTTGATTAAGGTTCGCCTTCATTTACGAATTTGACCTTCTATAAAGGTTCGAGCTTAATTATGACTTAACCTTTGATTAAGGTTCAATTTCATTTACGAATTTAACCTTCTTTAAAGTTTCGAGTTTAACTGTGGCATAACCTTTGATTAAGGTTCAAGTCTATTTACGAATTCAACCTTCTATAAAGGTTCGAGTTTAGTTATGACTTAACCTTTGATTAAGGTACAAGTCTATTTACGAATTCAACCTTCTATAAAGGTTCGAGTTTAGTTATGACTTAACCTTTGATTAAGGTTCAAGTCTATTTACGAATTCAACCTTCTATAAAGGGTCGAGTTTAGTTATGACTTAACCTTTGATTAAGGTACAAGTCTATTTACGAATTCAACCTTCTATAAAGGTTCGAGTTTAGTTATGACTTAACCTTTGATTAAGGTTCAAGTCTATTTACAAATTCAACCTTCTGTAAAGGTTCGAGTTTAGTTATGACTTAACCTTTGATTAAGGTTCAAGCCTTACCTTGGTCCGTGTAACCGTTGTGGTAATACCCTTGGTTCTATGACCCGTGGGTCATTTATGCTTTGGTTTTACTTACCAGCTCTACCCGGCCTCTTAAGTTGTTTGGCAATACTTCCTTGTTATATGACCTCGCGAGTTATATTTTTAGAGAAGTTAACATGCCTTTCTCCCCTGACCCAGTCCTTGTCACGTGAAGGGTAGAAGTGTAGATCATGAGAAGCCCACCGCACCATGTGTTTAACACTTACCTGGCCAGGGTAAGCAATCCACACATGACACGGTGATCTTATCGCGATCACCACGGTACTCTCCAAGTGGGCAATTTCTGGTCATGCATCTTGTTTAATAGAAACATTCTTGTCTATTTGTCTAATGTATTTTTGTATACCCGCGTTATTAAGCTATTTGTGTTTTATCTGATCGGGCAGTCTTGTTGATGCGATCATGCCTTCCAATTCTCGGTTCGGCTGAGCCTTAGCCCACTATGGCCGTGTGATTGGCATTTGTCCGAGTTTTAAGTATTCTATGCATCTATTCCCTAATTTCTGGTTCGCCCTGACCGTGTAGTTGAAATTTCATGTTTTGGAATTTCTAAATGCTTCTTGCACTCAGTCCATCGCATCATCTAAGTGATAGGACTAGATTTCCCCAATTTTCGGTTCGGCTGAGTCATAGCTCACCATGACCGTGTAATTGGTGTGTTTCCTGGGCGTTAGTGTTTAATACACTATTCCCTTAGTTCATTCCTAATTGACTCGTGTTCAATCATGATGTAGATCATTTTCGACTAGATTATTACGGTTTTGAAATGAATTCCTTACCGGATTGATGATCAAGCTTGAACCGAACGCTTAACTCGTTTAACCATGGGCTCTGAATACCACTTGTAAGACCCTAACCCATTCTCACGTGTTTAACGAATAAAATAAAGGTTGAACATGTGATACTATTACCAAAAACCATGTTAAGACGTTAACAAATATGTACAAAACACGACTTTGAAACACTTGACATAAGTACTAGGTTATTCACAATGATTTCAATCCAAAAAGACTTAAGTTTTACACCCAAAATCAAGAGTCTATGCGGAAGCTAACACGATGCAACGTTCGGTTCTTCACAAAATGAGCTTGATCATCATCCATACTCCGAGTTATATACCTAGGGTTGAATATGAAAAACAAACCCATGAATGTGTGTTAGTTTAGTCATGTAATTGAATAAAACAGCCAGCATAAGGCGAAGGAAAAAAGACCGGCCGTAGCTTACGGCCCCAAAACAACGAAAATCAAACAAAAATAGGCTGAGCGTCCTAGACGCACTTCTGGGCGTCCTGGACGTTGCCCAGCGTCCTGATGGGCGTCTCCAGAAGGTCTTGGGCGTCCAAAGTCTATCAGTTGGGCGTCCTAGGCGCATGTCTGGGCGTCCTAGGCGCATGCTGCTGCACAAAAAAATTGTGAAACTAACATCTTGACTAGTTTTTAAAGGGGATTTGGATGCTTTTAAACCCATGTTCAAGGCCCTTCCTAGGGACACTTGGGGACTTACTTAACACCATTATATCATGCTTATAAGATGTCATTGATCAAGTTCCCTTTTCCGTTATTACATGCATATGTTGTTTTTATCCAAATCGACCCGTTTAGTAGTATTCGCCTAAAACCAAGACCAAAGCTGGACATATGCTCATCTAAAGACATAGTCAAGGTTCACACCTGGGAGATTAGCTAACTATCCGGTTCTATCTTACCCAACACTTACCAATGGCGGGTTTGGACTAAGCTTGGGCACATGGGTTTTATCGGGGGCTTGTCCTCGTTACCTTTAAGTATCTCCATTCTTCCTAACTCTCTCCCTAATCGATTCACGACCTGATTTTTATTAATCCCTCATCACTAGAGGTAGTTTTCAAGATTTCCCTTGGGCAATACGCCGTTGTGGCGCTACCTTAGCGTCTATGGCCCCGTGGGCCATTTATGCGCAATTTCAAGCACCTGGTCTACATTGCCCATTGGTATAACGGATTACCGGTCACTTATCACTTGGGGAGTGGTTGCCTAGCAAGTCAATATCGCAATGGTATGAGTACGAGATTTGATTCCTAGAAGGACTTACCTTAGCTCGCGCCCCTTTTTGCTTCTAGACTAGCTTGAGATTACTAACATAAAGTCTACGAATATCCTCAAGCAATTAACAACAATCGATATTGGCATAATGTTGACCCTCGGTTTAGGTCCTTCTCTACTAGTGTTTCACCCAATTGACCCGTTAGCCTAATTGGGATATTGACAACCTTCCTCTAAGGCCGTTTTCTATGAATTATGAATCTCGTTTAAGCTTCTTTTGTGACATTCCAATGACTAGTTTCAAATATACATACAAAAGTATAACTAAGCATATAAACATACTAGGATTATATTGAGATTTAAGCCATCGAGTGACTTACCTTATGCGTGCTTCCTCTTTACCTCAATCCGAGACTCCTTGGCTATCCAAAGTCTCTTGTATCCGCACCTATCAGGCGAATGATTACTTAGGTTGTTAGAACCTAATCTTTACTTGTCTACATGCATTTTTGGTCGTGTTTCACCAATATACAAGTTTTCACAAATTATCTATGCCCAAGTGAGATCGAGTTTCATTGAGGCATTTTATCAAACACTTGGTAGGCGTGATTTCCCTAGCTTTAATTTTAAGACTTGGGGACCTCATGGATCCATCCTTAACCAAGATTAACATGTCTAGCATTCCTATAAACATCTTAATCATAGCTTGTCATTTACTAAAGCTAGTATTTCATGGTTTAAAGGTGGTTCCTACCAATCCACCAAGAAACCCATTTAACTTTATAACATGAATTACAAAGATATAATCTTCACACAAAGATTTTGCTTAACACACACAAATTAACACGTATTATGGTTTCCTCATACTAGAGTAACCATTACAAGCCCTTAATTCACGTTTTTATAACAATCCATGATTTTCATCACACCCAAGCATAAACATACCATTAAATTTAGTCAAATAAAATGCTACCTTGGTGTGTATTAGGCTTGGGAGATTCGTTTTAGGGCTAATGCACACAAAAGCCCCTTGATTTCATCCTTGATTGAACTTGTTCTTGAGTTTGAGCTTAAGTGTGTGTTTTGGGAGGTGTATGGATCGATTTCCAGAAGTTTGTGTGTGTGTGTGTGTTTTCTTTCTTCTTTTTTTTAAGTATTCAACCAAACTCAATTTGGTTATTTGGCACTTTTAACCCCTCCCATATTTCGTTAAGTATGTACTAGTTCAAGACACTAATCGAGTTAGTCTCGTATAATTGTTTAAGCCTTGTTTAGTTAACAAGGTTGACGGAGTTAATTCCCTCAGACTAGGAAATTCGCATAAGTCGTGCTTCGTGCGGTTCAGTATAAAAGCCACATATGCTTAGATTATCATAAAATACGGTTTAGAGATTTTGGGGTGTTACATATGGGGTGCCCTTAATGCTGTATAATGAAAGTTTGTTCGAAGACATTGGTAAGAAATTTGGCAAGGTTGTTCAAATGCCTGAGTGTGACGAAGCTACCGTTGATCTGTCTTGGGTAATGATTGGTGTTCTTCGACAAACGGGTTTGAGAGTGAATGAGGTGATCTCGGTGAAATGGAAGGAGGAGGTCTTTTCGGTGGTCGTCGAAGAGGAGACGGGTGAGTGGGTACCGGATTGTATAGATTCATGTTCTTTGTATGCAGATTCGGTGGAGAATGTAGTTAATGGAGATGATAGAGCTGATCAAGATCTTAATATGGAACCGGTTGTGGAGACTGAGGAAGACTTGAATCAAGTGGTGACGGATGTTGTCCCGGAAAAAGAAGTTGTTGTTTCAGAGGTGAACGCTCAGGAAGCTCAACAAGGGGGGAGTGGTAGCAACCACACGGTCTTGCACGATGTGGGGGTTGAAAGTGAGGGTCCGAATTACCGGAGTAAGAAACCTAGAGGCTTCCGAAAGAAGGCTAGGGCGCAAAAGTCTCCATCGCCAACAGGCCAAGAAAGACCGAAAAAAAGAGCAAGAGAAGGGGAGGACCTATTTGATATTGACAGGTTCATATATGCGCTTAATGGAAACGATACACAAACTAATATGGAGGTTATAGAAGAGATGATGGTCTGAAAAGAAGGGGAGGTGGGTACTAACGTGGATACTGGTGATGAGTCGATTGGGATCGAAGCCAATGAAACAATTAAATTGGGTTCGGTTCTTGGTGTAGAGCAGTTTGAGAAGTTTGGTGATTCAGTAGTAAAGGTCATTAATGAAGAAGGCTTCCAACATGTTGATCAATGAATGTGATGTCTTGGAATGTTAGAGGGATTGGGGTGGAGGGTAAGGGCGTGTGGTGCAGGAAGCTAAAGAAGGAGAATGAGGTGGGGGCTATTTTGATCCAGGAAACGCAATTCAGATCTTTGGATACGTTCAATATTAGTAGTTTCTGGGGCTCGGGGGTGTGCGAGTTCGAGAATGTGGATGCTACAGGTCGTTCGGGTAGTCTGATCACTATTTGGTATCCGAGGTTGTTTGTGAAAGAATCGGTTGTGAAAGACAGGAATGTTCTTGTTGTCTCTGGTCACGTAAAAAGTGATGGGTCCAAATTGAATATAGTAAATGTTTATTGCCCGCAACGGTTACTAGATAAAAGGAGGGTGTGGGAGTTCTTGAAGTCGATTAAATCGAATGGAGATGGGATGTGGATAGTGGCAGGTGATTTCAATAGCGTGAGGGATAGAACTGAAAGGCGCAATTCTAATTTCGACTTGGCGGATTCTAATGCTTTTAATGAGTTTGTGGATGATGTCGAGTTGGTTGAGTTTGGGTTGAAAGGCCGGAAGTTCACGTACTTAGCTAATAATAAGCTAAGTCGGATTGATAGAGTGTTTGTCGATTGGTCGATTTTTAATAAGTGGCCAGGTGTGGAGTATAGGGTTTTAGACCGAGATGGTTCGGATCATTTTCCTTTACTATTGAAAATTGGTTCGAATAATTTTGGCGCGAAACCTTTTAAGTTCTTTAACTCTTGGCTTGATCGAGACGGGTTTGATGAAGTGCTTAAAAAGGCTCTTGTGGACTTCCGATTCACAGGAGCTCCTGATGTGGTTTTGATGCAAAAGTTCAAAGTGTTACGCTCTAAAATTCTGGTTTGGAAAAAAAGATGACTAGCGATGAGCAACTGGAGGTGGAGATTCTTTACAAGGAGATCAAGGAGTTGGAAATGGTTATGGAGAGGAGGAGGTGTGGGTGTTGGAGGAAGCAAAGAAAAGGATTAAACAAGTAGAGTATTATAGACTCAAAGATTTGAAACAAAAATCTAGAGTTAAATGGGCGAAAGAGGGTGACGAGAATTCGAGATTTTTCCATGGTACAATTAATAGTCGGAGGGTGTCCAATGCTATATTGGGTCTCATGGTGAATGACGAATGGGTTCATAAGCTGAAGGATATTAAGAAAGAGGTGATGTGATTTTTTAAGGAGAAGTTTATTGAGGATGTCCCTCATCGGCCAAAGCTTAATTGCTACGGTCTGAAGATGTTGAGCGCTGATCAGATTGTGGAGTTAACACGTCCGTTTGTAGAAAAGGAAATAAAGGAGGCGATCTTGCAATGCGGGAGTGATAAAGCCCCAGGCCCAGACGGGTTTAACTTTCGGTTTATTAAGAGATATTGGGAGTTATTTTCTGATGATTTCATGGATATTATGAATCGGTTCGCGGCATGTGGAGAAATTAGTCGGGAAGTGTCTTCCTCCTTTATTACTCTTGTGCCTAAAGTGAAAGATCCGGTGAGGTTAGAGGAGTATCGGCCGATTAACTTGATTGGGGTGATTAGTAAAGTCATTTCTAAAGTCCTGGCGAATAGACTGAAACCAGTTATGGATAGTATTATTAATGAGACGCAATCGGCTTTTGTGGCAGGAAGGTATATCTTGGATAGTCCTCTTTTGATCAGTGAAGTTTTGTCGTGGTAAAAAAAGCTTGGTTCGGAACTTTTTATGTTCAAAATCGATTTTGCAAAAGCCTATGATAACGTTAATTGGGCTTTTTTAATCTCGGTTATGAGACAGATGAGTTTTCCAGATATTTGGTGTGTTTGGATAAATGGTATTCTTAGGTCGGCTCGGTCATCCGTGTTGGTGAATGGTTCGCCGACTTTTGAATTCAGCTGTGGGAAGGGTATTCGTCAGGGTGATCCTCTTTCTCCATTTTTATTTATCATGGTGATGGAGGCGTTTTCGGGTCTTATTAAAAAGGCGTGTGATGTGGGTGCCTTTCGGGGTATCCACTTTGATAGCGGGGGATTGGTGGTTTCTCACTTATTATATGCTGATGATGCGATGGTGATGGGGGAATGGTCAGATAATAATTTAGTTTGCTTGAGGCGCATCCTACGTATATTTCACATGTGTTCCGGCTTAAGGATTAATATCCAGAAGTCGACTTTGTACGGGGTGGGTAAAAGTGTGGAAGAGGTGGATTGTAAGGCAAATGAGTTGGGTTGTCAATCGGGGGTAGCTCCTTTTATGTACCTTGGGATTAAGGTCGGGGCAAATATGAATAGAATTAATAGTTGGGAGCCGGTGGTTAATGTGTTCAAGAGTAGATTGACTCGATGGAAGGCTAAGGTCCTATCGATTGGAGGAAGATTGACTCTCATAAAATCGGTTCTGGTAAGTCTTCCTTCATACTATTTCTCGCTCTTTAAAGCTCCGATTGGGGTGATAAATGTGTTGGAAGGGTTAATCAAAAAATTCCTATGGGGAGGTAATGTGGATGTTAGGAAGCTTCATTGGGTGAATTGGGAATGTGTGACTAAACCAATTAAATCCGGTGGCCTGGGCATTCGCAAATTAGGTGAGTGTAATAAAGCGTTTTTGATTAAGTGGCTTTGGAGGTATCGTCAGGAACAAAACGCTTTATGGAGAAGGGTTGTGGATAGTATTCATGGGTCGCAACGAAGGTGGGAGGCTTATCCTCATAACTCTAGAGTTATTGGTACATGGTTGAACATAGTTACTAGCGGGTCTAGGGTGAAAGTGGGGGACCGTAGTAGTGTTAATATGATCCGGGGTCGGGTTGGGAATGGGATGGAAATAATGTTTTGGATAGATCCTTGGGTTGATGTTATGCCTCTAAAGAACCGTTTTCCAGAATTGTTTCGCCTAGAGAGTGATAAGTTTTGCAAAGTTAGAGATCGGATTGGGGGTGGAGTAAGTGGGCCGTAAGGTTTGTGGCAATGGAAAAGAAGTCTGCAGTCGACGTTAGAGTTGGACCAATATAATGCTTGCTGTGAATTGATTTCGGCTCATAGTTTGGGTAACTCAAATGACAAATGGTTTTGAGATGATGGTTCCCAAGATGGTTTCTCGGTCCAAGATGTTAAGAAGTGGATGGATGTGGATCAAGTCTCTCATGCGTCTGCGATATATAGGTGGTGCAATTGGATCCCGATCAAATGCAACATTTTTATGTGGAGGATGCTTCTTGACAAGATTCCAACTAAGGTAGCGTTACAAAGAAGGAACATTGATTGTGGAAACCTTATGTGTAGTTTTTGTGAAGTTCAAGAGGAGAGTACGGATCACTTGTTCACCGGGTGTGGTTTGGTAAATGGAGTTTGGCATGGTATAGCGAGTTGGATGAAATTGCCTCCTTTTTTCTCCTTTGCGAGGCAAGATATTTTGCAAGAGACCTCTTGGCCGGCTAGAAAGAAGATGGTGATTCATGGGATTATGGTTATAACCTGTTGGCGGATTTGGAAGGCTAGAAACGAGAAGATTTTTCAAGATGAAAAACGGAACGTGGTTCAAATTGTTGCGGATATTAAAGCTTTGAGTTATGTTTGGTTTTATAGTAGAAGCAAAAAAGGGTGTAATGGGATGGGAGGATTGGCAAAAGTTTGATTTTGATGTAATGTAACGGTTTTTTGTTGTTGGGGATCTCCATCTTGGAGATTGCCCGTTTGGGTTTGTGTGTTTATGAAATATGCCTTCCGAAAAAAAAAAAAAATTGTTTATGTCACAAACATAAATAATCTTTTTGTTATCTTAAGTTTATTATGACTATTACTTTATCCTATATTTATAGTATAAATATATACTTTGATTTACGCAACAAATACGAATAACGAATAAGATCAATAGAAAAAAATGGATCAACATATTTGACATAGATAAAAGTTGTCATGGTTCCAACGCGCGAACGGGTAAAAACTAGTTTATATTTATATATCAATTGATAAACGGTCGGTGCACCATGGGACTTCTATGTGATTGTACTTTGGCCACCTAAGTTTCTGTTTTTAGACTTTTCTACAACTCTTATTTTGCCCTCACATTCTCCACATATATCTAGCAGAGAAAGGGTGCGGCTATGCCGACTAATTAATCCACTTTCAAATCAATCACAACTTTGACCTAAACAATCGTTGGAGGCATCCATTGTGAATGGGGTTAGCTTTCGTACTACCACATCTGCACAAAACTATCAATTGATAAACGGTCGGTGTGCCATGGGACTTCTATGTGATTGTACTTTGGCCACCTAAGTTTCTGTTTATAGACTTTTCTTTAACTTTTATTTTGCCCTCACATTCTCCACATATATCTAGCGGAGAAAGGGTGCGACTATGCCCACTGATTAATCCACTTTCAAATCAATCACAACTTTGACCTAAACAATCGTTGGAGGCATCCATTGTGAATGTGGTTAGCTTTCGTACTACCACATTTGCACAAAACGGGGCCATCGACCGCCGCAAACGATTGCGAACGCTTGCTCTCGAAACCATCGGCCTTTCTAAAGAAGGTAAACCTCTGTAATCATCTCTGACGGTCAACCCTAGGGTTTCCTTCTTAATAATTAATTGTTACTATGGGTGTGTTGACTTAAAACTGGTTATTATTTGTAATTGTGATGTGTTTCTTGCAATTAGGACTGCAAGTTGTGCTTACCGACGCTGCAAGATAGTTAGGGGAATTACATGGTGCACATTGCTAGAGAAACGACTTTAGACTAATTTGGGGAAGAGAGCTGCTCATGAGGCGAAAGATGCGTGCGCAACGTTAGTCTCGCAATTCAGGTAATGGTGAACTTAGGTTGTTTATAAATGCAGTTTTGGTATAGTTTTTCGCTACCGTGTGGGACCGTTTGTTGTGTTTACAAGCCACATAGTAGCATGTTCTTTGAATATCATCCTAAATTTTTTCTCTCATTAGGGATTAATTAGTAACGTGACATTAAAATCGATTGATTCGGTTTTTAATTTCCGCAGTTAGCAACATTTCTGTTTTTTATTAAGAAATGCTATTAGCCTCTCTAAATTGCTGTTTTGTTCAGGTTTTTGGTTTACATTGGATTATATGTATGACATGAATTTATTGGTATCATCAACGTAATTATCTATAGTTAGAAAATCCTAGGGCTATGTCTTCTGTTTTTCTTCTTTTTTTGTTTTGGCAGGAGAAAATGTGGAATGCCTATTTCCAGTTAGTCTGGAATAAGTTACATATATGTATTAGTGGAATGTGGATAAATATTATAAGGACTTTCATTTTTTAACATTAGTCGATCACTATTGTTATTTAACTTTGAGTAATTATTTACTGAGTGAAGATAAAAGTCTTAGGTAATTATTGTTTACTTGGTAAGCATGATTATGAGGTTTTCTGATTTTGGTTAGAATTTTTCTTTTTCAAGGGACAGGGCTATATTGTTAGTGTTGGGAAATAGTGGACGCAGGGCATCTCTTTAACTCAGGTCATTGCAGATTTAACTGATAGTTGGCGGGATCATCCTAGTTAATATTAATCATTGTAAGCTTGGCTTTCAAAACTGTCTTCTACACTTACTACTTATGAAATTTTATAGTGTATTTCTATCACCTCTCTGTTTCTATATTATTGCAACTCGGTTATATGTCATGTAATGCATGGTTACATTGATAAATTGTTATTACTTATGTTTCTTTAATGTTTATTATAAGGTTGATTTGGTGCTTGTATTAAGACTAGTGGGTGTGGAGACGTAGAACGGCCCGTCCCACCCTCTTTTTGTGCCGTCTTCGTCTCCCACACCACCCCCTCCCGTCTCCAAAAGAACGTAGGAGACGCACCAATCACAAACAAGCACATTTACTTATTCGACCGTTTGAAAAAATATACCCGTTAAAAAATGCAATGGTCAATTAAAAAAAGGGTTTTTTTTTTATATATAACAACACAACTCATCTCATTCTTATCAAATCCTCTCTACTTTTTTATAAAAACCATCATATTCTCTTAAAAAAAACAAAACAAACAATGTCTTATCTACTATTGGTTGGTTCTTCTACTTCGTCGAGCGAGGAAAACCAGCTTTTTATAAACGCCGTTTGGCAAGCGACACAGATAATTGTGGCGGAGGAAGACGAAGAAGTGAACTCGCAACCACGAACTAGGCAAGCGGCCATAAACAGAGACCGGGAGGGTAAGTGTATATTTTTTTTAGAATTTATATTGCAACTATTTTATGTTTATAATTTATATTGCCACTATTTTTTTAGTATTTAAAATACTATTGACGCCGGCCCTAGATAACCGTTTTGTGTTTGAACTTACCGTTGGATCAAAAAATCCTCAAATCTTAGCCGTATAAATTGAGCAGTTATTGATTTTGGGGGCAGTTATCAAATAACCGTTCCCTCCCAAATAACCGCCCCCTCCCGTGAGTTTATTTCTCTCACCTATAAAACTCCCCTGCTCTTTTAGACTAGAAGGTATGGGGGGCGGCATAGGCTAGGCAACGATTTGCCGGGCCAAGCTACACCGCCCCCTTGGAGCGGCAAGGGCTTGGGGCGGCATACCCGGCTAAATAATGCCGTTGATGCCGGCCAATGAGGTGGTGCCACGTGTAAGGGACGTTGGGCAACGGCTACTTTTAAAAAAAAAAAAGTTTTTTTTTTTTAAACTATTTAAACCAAACACCCCTACCATTTTTCACCCCAACTTTTATAAAAACTCTCTCAAATACTCTCACTATATTTAAACCAACTAATATTTTTAAAAAAAATCAAACCCTCAAACAACCATGTCGCTATCATCTTCTTCGACGTCTTCGTCTTCTACGGGTTCATCATCTACAAACGAAGCCGTAAATTTTGTTATAAACATCGTGGGGCAAGCGGCGCAGATTATTGCCGAGGAACAAGGAGACGAAGTCGATTCGGCACCTCGAACTAGGAAAGCGGCTATAAATAGAGACCGAGAGGGTAAGTTTTATATTTTTTTTATTATTTATGTGTATTATATATATTTTTTTTAAATATAGTGTAGATTTTTATTGTGTACATTATATATATTTTTTTGTAAATATATTGTAGATTTTTATTGTGTTAATATTTTTGTAAATATGTGTAGGTGCCCATGATAGATTGGTGGCCGATTATTTTGCCGACGAACCCTTATACTCGGCGGAACTATTTAGGCTTAGGTTCCGAATGAGTAGAAGATTGTTCTTGCGTATAGCCGATGATATGGCTAACTTCGAGCCATTTTTTACCTTACGATACGATGCTAGAAACAAAAGAGGGTTCACCACCATACAAAAATGCACGGCGGCACTTCGGCAACTAGCGTACGGGACTGCGGCGGATTCCTGGGACGAGTATTTAAAAATGTCGGAAAGAACTTCACGAGAGTGTCTATACAAGTTTAGCAAGTGTGTGGTGAAGCTTTACAGCAAGAAATATTTGAGAAAACCAAACTCCAGTGAGGTCCAGCAATTGTATCAGTTTCACCACCAACAACATGGTTTTCCAGGAATGCTCGGAAGCATTGATTGCTACCATTGGCCTTGGAAAAACTGTCCGGTAGCATGGCGCGGAATGTTCAAACGAGGAGATCAAGAATATCCTTCGATAATCTTGGAGGCGGTGTGTTCACAAGATTTATGGGTTTGGCATGCTTTCTTTGGCGTTCCTGGTTCGAACAACGACATTAATGTTATTAACCAGTCGGAGATTTTTGACGATGTCATAAAAGGAACCGGTCCGGATACCAGCTTTACAGTATCGGGTGTGGAGTATAGGCGCGGTTACTATCTTGCTGATGGAATCTACCCATCTTACTCGACGATCGTTAAAAGTATTCACCACCCTCATGATGAAAAAAGAAAGAAATTTGCCAAGTATCAAGAGGCGGCAAGAAAGGACATTGAACGATTATTTGGTGTTCTACAAGCAAGATGGCACATCATTGCACACCCGGCACGTATGTTCACCCCTAAAAAAATGCGTTACTGTATGTATGCTTGTGTCCTCTTGCATAACATGATAATCGAAGACGAAGGCGCCGCCATTTGTGTGTATGACGAGAACGCCCCGCCGGAGAATACGGTTCCTGTCAACCCACATCAACAAGATCTAAACGAGTTCTCGTTACAAAACGAGTACACACACCGCAATCTTCAAGCGGACTTGGTTGAATATATTTGGAACAACGGGCAAGACTAGATTATTTGTAATTTTTTTTATGTCGAGTACGTTACTTTAATATTTTTAATTATTTGTAATTTTAGTTATGTTTTTTTTTTAAATTATTTGTAATGGTTTAATGTAATATTTTCTTTTTAATATTAATTTAGAATATTAACTTTTTTATTGTAACATTTAATATTTTTTAATTAAAAAAAGAAAAAAAAAGAAAAACATTAAATGATGATGGGCCTAAACCACACCCCTTGGTCCATCATCTCATGGATGCCCCTACCCCACGCTGACGTGGCAGCTGAGGTGGAGGCAAGGCATGGATGATGGGCCTAAACCACACCCTATGGTCTTATAATCATCCTCTCCAAAACTGTTGAGTCATTCATCCTCACCTCTTTCGTTATTAATCATATTTTCAATTTCTTCGCAGATGTTTCGTCGCCTGCACTTCCGATCTGGTCATAAATTTGTTGATAAAAAGTAAAGATGTTTGAGGATTTGATTTCAGTACTTTCTATTCTTTGGTCGTGCTTCTCAGTTAGTGTATGAAGAGACTTTCATGTGTATGTGAATTCTTAATTTTTTGATATTTGATTTTGATTCATAAGGTGCTTAAGTTTGTATTGCATTCATCATTGGATTATGATGTAGTGATTATTTATCTGCTCAAGGATAAACTTAATTGTGAGGTGAGATCTTTTCATTTTGTTGCTTTTCAAGTTTCTGAATATTATTATTTTTTTGGGTACCAATAATCTGAATATTATTATTTTTTTGGGTACCAATAATAAAAAAATAGAACATCATGAATGGCCAATGAAGAGACAACAAAGTGAAGGAGCTCCAAACCTGATTATCGGTTTATGTAGGTATGTGTGGCACTTGAGGGGCAAAAGTAAAGAGGGTGGGACGGCACAAAAAGAGGGTGGGACAGGCCGGTTTATGAAGGAGCTCCAAACCTGTTGTGCGCATATAATGTATATATGTGTGGCCCTCGGGGGGCAAAAGTAAAGTTGCACTAGTTTTAACTTTATTTTACTAATTTCGTGAAAATAACGTTAAAAACAACAGATGGTTAATCATGCATCATGTGGTGGCGTTGATAGCCAAAAGTCAAAGGAGTACATGCACCGATCGGGTTTGTCCAGATTGCTAAGTGTTATGTGCTTTATGTCCAAGGCTTGATACCAAACCACATCGAGCCGGGGGTCTCGCTGGAAACAGCCTCTCTATTCTTAGGGGTAGAGGTAAGGCTGTCTACATCTTACCCTCTTTAGACCCTACCTTAGCTTTGCTATAGGTGGGATTAACTGAGTATGATGATGATGATGATATTGTTCTTTCTAACTTTTTTTTTATGTTACGAAATGTATGTCTTGCAGCCTTTGTGGAATCGGTTTGTCACATTCTTCCCTTTTTATATGCAGTAAGTAGCACTCTAATTTTATTTGCGTGTTTTCCTTATGTTAAATATGTTGATGGTTTATTCATTTTGTTTGCTTAGTAGTCACCACACATTTTATTTTTTTCAGCTTACCTTCACAGGCTTCGTGTTCTTACTGGTCTCTTTAACGCTTGGCTATCTGAGTCCAAGTTGGTTATTATTTTATATTTTATGCCTTATAGACTCTGCGTTAGTACTCTCATATTCATGTGTTTATGCTCGTAGATGTAGAAGAGTGGGATTGCAGCCAGTACCCAAAGGTAGAGCTTAACTAAACCAAGTAACTGATGAATTCATATACACATTTGTGGTTTGTTCAAGACAACTTTATTTATTAGTACAGTAAAGTTTTATTATTCTCTTAATATTTAAGGATTGTCTAAAGGGCTTGACATATTCATCAAGCAAGTATAAATGGCGAAATGGTGATTTTCATACTCATAATTATGATACTTTTGTCTTCATGTTTTATGTCCTCTTTGAGCAGGTACACATTTATTTAGAATTTGTATTTGATAGTATCATGACGCTTTTTTGTCTATTTCAACTCTGTTGCTGCGAATCCATCTTTGATGCTATCAGGCTATATGATGACCGAATTTAGTTGGAGGTAAATTTGAGTTGGAAAGTGTGATTCCGCAAGTTGGCATTGCAGAATTGATGGATGGCAAGTGTGAGATGTATCTTAACTTCTCCACTTGCAACCTCCTTTGTAGCCATGACGATGTTATCCCATTTCCTCTCATTATAAAACGGGGCTGAGCCTGAATCGGTTGAAATGATGTTGTACATTACAAAGCTTTTAGCTCAGAATTCGTTTATTTTGTAAGCAATTAACATGATAACCTCATAGGGTACAAAAGACTTTCGTATTGACATCCTTTCACGAAAACTGGTAATCCACTTCGTTCTGTCTATAAAACCCAACTCTTGTTACGCTTAAATTCCGTTACTCTTACGAATGCTAAAAATATTTTTTCTCTGATAAGCAGTTTGATGGCTATTTGGATCAAGGTGATAACCATTGAGCAATTGGACAATTTTGGAATGGTATGTCGTAAGTGTTAATTTACATGTTTAAAGTTTCTTTTAGTTAGAACTGAATCGTACTTTTGTGTGTTTATTATTATTTTTTTGGTTGGTGGGTTGGATTTGACTACTGATTAGGTTGCAAGAATTTTTTGGCGTTTCATGTTTTCATTAGTATTCCACATTCTGTCTAATGCAGTTAGTGATACTAATTTCTGTCGACTTTTTGTCATTTCCATGGTTATTGGACAAGAGCAATAACATTATGAGTACATATACGTAGGCTGTTCCAATCCAATTTGGTGTCGTTGGATGAAATCAGAATGAACTACCGTTGTAGTTGTGAATAAAGTAGGAACCTAGGTCCAAATTTTTTGAACTATATGATCTGTTTTAATTAGAATATGAAGTCTTTCATGTAGCTTCGTTCATTCATGCTTCTTGATAAACTTTAATTACATCTTCTTTTTGGCTTAGTAACGGGTTGGTTGTAGGCTAACATCTTAAATAGGAGTATAGGATTGTTAGAATTTCTTTCATCACTTGAACTTATATGGTTGGCACATGCCAATGTTGATGCTTTCAACTTTGCATTTTAAAAAACATAAACCTATGGTATTGGGAAATGAAAATGAGCTAAAATTAGTAGTAATCTCTTAGTTGTGATACAGAACTGCATCAATCACGGATTATATTTTAATGTTACTTCTGTCTTATGCATAGAGTTTTTATATATTAACACAAATCATGGATCATCATCAATCACGGATAGTTCACAGAGTTTGGAAACCCGTTCAAATGGCTAATTACTTGCTATAGTCAATACTAGGTTAGAGCCCCGTGGGGACCCACGGTGCAAACCAAAGTAAATTAAAAATAATATTAAACCAAGTGTTGTATTATTCAAGTTGGGTGTAAGTAAAACCAATCAATATATACAACATAATATTAACATGCAATTCCGAAACAAACAATCAAATACCATGAAAAAAAAAAACCAAAGAAAATGTTATACTTGCATTGGTAAGTTCACATATTAGGCAGTATTATAAAGAAAGATTACTAAAAAAAAGAGGGATAAAGACAATATGACGTAAAAATCAAACATTATCAAATTTCTCTTTTGGCCTTGCGCTTCTTACTTTCACGTTTTTCCAATTTGCAAACTGAAGTTAGAGTAAGGACACCTTCATTCTTGATGTACCTAAATGTGACAAAACTACCATTTTCTATCCCATTTTCCTTCAACCATTCACCCCAATTTTCAATAGCAAACCTAAAATCCTCTTTTGACTTTTCCATACGAAGCGACATCTGAAGTTCAATACCGTCAAAATTCCTTACAGTTATAAGCAGATTGCTTTGTTCAAGTTTCGTCATCTTAACAACAGCCTTTGGCAGACGCTAATGAAACAATAAACATATAATCATATATAATGAAATATACACTAACATATGAGTAAGTAAACTTTTGGAATAAATTAGTAAGGATGTTAATATAAAGATGAAAATAAAATACTCACAATGCGATCCCTAGCAATAATAGTGAAGTCATGATATTGTTTAGCATTTAATTTAGCAATCATCTTTTGAAAGCGGTCATATCCTGTATCACTGTCCTTGACATGAAGAATTTCCTCTTTTGAAATTATAGTTTGATAACCTTCAAACCCAAAAATCTTTAGCTTGATCTTTAGTTTATCAACTTGTTGAAAAACCATCAGATATGGAACCAAAGGCAAGCTTTTGAATAAATCTGACCAGCCGTTAATAAAGACAAAGTGGTTCGACAATCACTTTCTTCTCAATCACATCATTCAGAAACACTGATACATCCTTGTTTTCCAGTTTGTCGTAATTCATTTTTTTGCAAATGAATCAGGAATGACCTGCAAAGATAGTGAATAAGTAACTGTATATGACTAAAATAATTATATCCTTTAACTAATTGGATGCAAACAATACCAAGAAGTAAGGTGTATCTTGGTAAACGCGATGTGCAAATAACTCAGCATGTCGTTTCTCATTATCTAAAGGTGAAGCAATTATATTCATGTTGTTATTTTGGAAATCATTAGCATAAGTCCATTCAGTACCAAGAGGGAAAACATCAAGCTGATAAGTATGTGTATCATATGGGCTAAAAACCAACAAATCTCCTTGATTTAGTTGTAGGTCCTCAACCATTTTCATCCAACCTTCGGAGAATACCGGTTCATTATTATGTGTAGTTACACGTACTTTGTAATACCGATCACAATAAACTTTTATATCAAAATGAAAATTTTCTGAGATAGTTTGGATATATCGGCTGATATACCGATACGGTAAAACCTGCATATATGTAAAATATATCAAACAATAACATGTACTTTTAAGAATATAAACTTTAAACAATGAATAACATTAGATTTGTAATACCAGAAACTGCTTGTTAGGGATTCCAATTTCTATATAAAAGGATGGAAGCATCTTCAAAATCTGTGTATAGATAGGAAATCATTTATGATGTTATAAACCATATCGATTAATAATTTATCATTATGGGTTTGAAATTGTCAAACATTTTAGTATATGTACGTTGGATTTGATAACATGTTGGTTTAATTTTATAAGAAAATGGAGTAGTTAATGTACAATCCAATTGACAAACCGTACAGTAAAATGTCAAATCATTATTTAGTAAATTTCCAAATCAATTGTAATAAGTACAAAATTTGATGAAATTTTCTATTGTTATTTAAAGATTTCATGTTAACTTGTCTAGTAAAAAAACATCGGTGGTAAGGTTTCAATCGATAACTGGGTACGTTCTGTAATGAACGTTTAAACAAATAAAATGTTAAAAAAATTATTTGAAGATTAGTGATAAATGAAGTAATATCTGTTTGTATTATAAGTTAAGAACCTGAACAGAAGTTTAGTATAACAACCAATAAACAAAGCAAAACTGGAAATTCGTATAACATCCAAACAAAAATCGTATTTCAACATAAAAACCGAAAAATAATATATAACAACCAAGAATTATCGCAACATAAGAAAGCAAAAGTGCAAATAGCTTTTAGAATTGAAGACGATAATTCCCGTTTTCAGTAGGCGCATACCAAAAATGAACGAAAATTATTAACAACATTCAAAACAAAAAATTATTTATTTATAAAAAAACAGATGTTAACACGAAATTTATATGAAAATTAGCCGTGAATTAAGCAAAATAGTATGATTAATAATCGAAATAAAAAAAACATAACAATATCAAATAATAATATAAGAATACGGATAGAACATTACCTCGAATTAAGGGTTTGAATCTGTTAGTCGATATACTATAAATGATAGATGAATTACAAATGCGATATAATGTAGGTTTTAAAGACATATTGAGGTTTAGGGTTTTAAAGATTTCTGATAGGATTGAAATCTTGAATTTTCGAGAAAGGATTATTACAATAACTGCTAAAAATAAGGACATCTACATTGCAAAGGTATAGATACAGTTATTAATAAAACTTTAATATTTTTACCTGTATTAACGTACCTTTATTACATTTCCATTTTTATAATTCAATTAACTTTCAATTTTTAGCAAAAAGTCTAATTTTTTTTTGTTTAAATTCGGAATATTAATAGGAAATTATGGAAATATTAATAAATGTCATTAATTTCAATGGTGAATAGATTAATTTTTTGTTAACATACCTTTGTAAAAACCGAAATTTTATATAAGTGTTCACAAATAAGACGATTGTCTAATGATGACAGAAACTCATTCTCAGGATATGGCATGCCTACGAAATGTCGAAGACTGGAACTATTACGCAGTAAGAACTTCTCAATATCAAGTAAAGCTAAATTCTTAATTTCATCTTCTGAAAGGATCAAATCTGACAAATAAAAAAATGTGTTGGAACGAAATATATAATATAATTAACATATAAACTGAATAATTGAATATGTGCAAACCATCAAAATACTATACTTTAGAATCCTCATAATTATTACTCATTACTATTTACTATATGTAAAAAAAAATAAAGAAAATATAAAGTAATAATATATTAAAAAATTGAAAAACTTGGACAATTCGAATCTATTCTCCTCCTGCGCAAAATATCATTAGACAAATGCTTCCATGTTTCCTCCCACACAATGTCAGGTCTTGACAAACTGTTGGACGCTAACAGAGTTGCGAATAAGTTCCTTAAATAAGGGCCAGAACTTGCAAAAGTTGCTTCCTTTATTGTTTCAACATATTTTGCATCATCATCCAATAGACCCATAGCATAGCATGCATCCCTAAAAGAGGAATGTACTTCTCCATTAACTTTAAGAATATCTTCAAATGATGTTGGTCCTTTAACCTTATTCAAAAGAATTCTCAAAAAATAAGCTTCGCCAATAGAAGCAGGAATTGAATGAATTCGACCGATTGACTTTATTCTTTGCCTAGGCTCCCATTTCCTCTCTTTTGATTTCCAAACATATTGTGAAGGGAATTGGATGTAAGTTAGTTGCTTTGCATTGTCATCAGTTTTGTTGCGTTCCATCCAACCCAAAAACATAGATGAAGCACAAGATGGTCTATTGAGAACATCGTCAATGTCCTGCATAGGATCGAAAACAATTCTTTGTTCACCGAGTAGATGAAAAGGTAATCTCATTACAGGAGGTGTCCTGTAATGAATATCATATGCGAATATTCTCCATGAAGCCTCACACGCCGAAATATAACGACAGTCATAAAATCATTTCACTTCATCAACCACTGTCTCTTCACCCGGTACTTTCTTGGTTTCCACAAAATCAACAGTAACTCTATCTGGACCCTTGTTAATGTATTTAAATAAATATTTAATGGATCCAGCTTGGTTACACCATTCAACGTTGATATGTGCCTGGTATCTTTTAAGAAGAGACTTGTTATATGGAACGACATATCTGTTATCTAACTGCTCACTCGACTTTTCTACAAACGAACCATTATCTCTTCGTCTATACAATGCATAACCATAATTATCGATAGAGGTTTCATTCTGAAAATTCTTTGGGAAGTTTTTTGAACATTTGTCATTGACCATACACGGACAACTCATGTTCAAAGGACCACAAGGACCGTGAATCATAAATTCACGTACAAGTTCATACAATTCTGGCTCCTCATCTTTATTTGGTATCTCAGCTGAAATGAACTTGTCAATATGGTCAACTGTTGGAAGCTTATAACCAGCGGCCATGAACAAAAAGATGTGTGCATGTGGTAATCCACATTTTTGAAACTCAACCGTGTATACAACTGCAAAGTATTAGGAGCAAACAAAAAAAATTATAAAGGTTAAAAAACAAATAAATAATGTCGTAATAAAATTAACTTCATGTATTCGTACCAGCTTCAACAGTTCCAAATAAGTGTTTATCTTTCAAGTCTTTAATTATCGAATCAAGTTTAATTTTAAACAACCTGCATAAAATGTCTGGCCTATCTTCTGGTCTAAGAGTGGTGTCTTGAAGATATCTTCTCATCTCTGGCCATTTAGGATTACAAGTAATTGTAATAAAATAGTCAGGGTATATGTGCCACTTACATATTGCCATTGCGTCTAGATAATTTTGCATCATATATCTAGCGCCACCTGTAAAGAAGATGGAATAATAACTCGTTGACCCATGCTTGTTGTCTCTGTTTGTCCTTCTTCTCTTTGTTTGCTTAGGACATTATACTTCTCACTCCTAAGAAGGGTTTGCTTACCCTTAATGAAATTTAATCTTTCCATTTCAATCATTGTATATGAATCAACTATAAATTGCTGTAAAAGTCTCCTTGCATTAAGAATTAGAGAGAATTCGTTACTCCTATCTTGAATCCTATAAGCAAAAACTCCCTCATTGTTGTACTTTCATGTTTTTTTGTTTTTTTTATTTGAAGATGAGCTCTCATCTGGTAAGGTAACATTTTTTTGACGGTCATGTTTTTTGTTTTTTTGAATTTGAAGATGAGCTTTCATTTGGTAAGGGAACATTTTTGTGAAGGATGTCAATTCTATATCCATCGTCACCATAAGGAAGCAACAATGGATATTGAAGAGCAAGATATGATGGATGTAACTCACTAACTCTTTTTAGCTTTCCGTCAATGGTCTGCACGATAATATCACGTTTATCTGTTTCTTCATTAAGGTCACCAATTATGAATGCAACAACTTCAGAAACTGTGGACAGGTTGTAGGTTATACCATCTCCTGTCCTCATTCCGTTTAATCGAAGTTTGACTTGTGCATCAGGATTTTTCTGAAAGCAATCTCTCACCATTCTATAAGATTTCACCAAGGAGTTTTTGTCATCCAACATTTTTTTCAATTCTTTTACAATTTGAAATTCAAGCGCCTTTTCTGACGAGTACTCCTCGTCTGCATCACTATACATAAGATGAATGTATTAGATTCAAAAGGATTTGGGAATGTATGCAGTTTTCTACAAAAGAAAAACATACCCAACGATATTATCGATGAAGATATGGGGTTTAGTTGTTAGGTAATTAAAAAATCAGAATACAATATGGATATCATAGTTCATTTAATGGGCCTCCAATCCACCACATAATTTATTTGGGCTGAAAATAATATGAACCAACATAGTGTAGTAGTAAATAATTTTGGTTTGGGCCTTGATAACTTAGCATATAATCAGAAGTTTTATATTTCACATATATAAGAAAGATAAATATCTTGTTACCTTTTCCCTATAAACAATTACAGATTGTTTATTGCGTTTTTTGTTATGTGAAAATGTACATTTATTTGTTATTAAATTACCTAAGTGTTATAAAAGAAAATGTTGGTTTGTCTTAGTGTGTATATATAAACAGGTTGTATTAAAAACTAAATCAAGATTACACTAACATAAAGCAAATGTATTTGTACTAATATTACAAAAGTGTTGTAAATCCCATAATAACATTGGAATAGATGAGTATATGAAGCAACTGAGTTATGTAAAAGATTAAACATAAAGCAAATACATGAAAAATATACTTGACATTCAACCAAATGCCTTTAATAAAGATTACCCAATGTATTCAAACATAACATAGACAATAAACAAAAATTATGGTAGTATATCTTTGAAATAGTAGCAAATACTGGGAATCAACAAAAATACGAAATAACAAAGCGAAATTGTTCAAACATAATTAGAAATAAACATAAAGCAAAAAAATCATAGACCATTAATATGGTTAACACATTACTTCTCTTCCACTGGCTTTAGCATGATGGTGAAATTTCATTCCATTTTATCATTCTCCCTACTACCACACTTCCAATCTTAGTTGAAGGCATTGGTGTGCTTTCATCATCAGAGATTGAGTCAATAAGTTTAAGCTTAACCATATGATACTTCGAACTGATAGAACATTATTCGCCTTGAACATAAACTTTCTTATCAACAAAGTTATCAGCAAAGGAAATTGGCGTTTCATTATCGCCTGTGTTGATTTAGATTTCTAAAAAAGAAAACAATTATAAACATATATTGTTGAACGTAGTATGTTTAAAACCTAAAAAATATGTAACGATTTTAATACGAATGTAAATGTGGAATAAATCTATACCTTAGCAACAGACATATCATTAGACGACATTGCTAACATCGATGTGTGGATTGACTCAGATTCAGTAGGCTGTAAATATATCATTGAATTGTACATTAAGAGTATATATATGCCATACCTAAAGGTTTTATTAATAACAAATAGGATTTGATAATGTACCTGTCCTACGTACAACTTTTTCTTAAGCTCAGAGATAATGGTTGGATCATCACTTATCTTAGTTACACCATAAACATCATATTTGTTGTTCAAATTGAAGCCGGATACAAAGATTTTGAATGCAAGTTCTTTTTCCAACAAAGCCTTAATCTCTTCTGGATATTGAACTGTATCACCAATAAAACGAATCAAAATCAAAAATATAATTAAAGAAACAAATACTAACATACTATATGTATATAGGGAAAATAATATGATGTACCGTATTCTCATCAAGCAAGTCATAAGCACTTTTGTTAAGAAGTTGTGCAGCGTCACGATGAAACAACGTAAGAGAAACAACACCATTAACATCTTGTACACGAACCTGAATTTTAAACCTGAAAAAAAAATAGATTACAAATATTATATAATTTTATTTTTTAATCAGAAAAGGTTTTCATTTATATTAACGTCTATTAAGTATACAAACTAAACCTCAGTGTAGGCACAATTTCTTTGGCACTACAATTAACATTCACACATTGGAAACCTTGTCTTCCTCAAACTCAGAACTCCCTCACCAACTTGTTTGATTACATAATCAATACCACATTTTTTGGTACATTTGGGACAACCATTATAGTGCCACCCAAATTCGGTAAATAGGTCTTTAATAGTCCCCAATAACACCAAAGGCTGCTCCTGCATGAATATTAGAATTATAGACCGTAAATATAAACATTTGGGTATGAAATGGTCAATTATATTAAGAAAAAACACAATGTCAATAATGTTAAACTAATACAGTTAAAGATATACATCGTAATTATGTACAATAACTATATATATAAAAATAAAAGCTATGAACATATTCCTTACCTCCTGTATCTCACAAATATCCCCAATGTTGCTAAAAGGAGTGTTGTGCAGAAAATCATCTTCATCAGAACAGAACATAGACGTTCCATATGGCCAATAAGATGAGGAAGGATTATCAGACATTTTCTTACCCAACCTGGATAATAAAAAAGTTTGATTTACACATAAATATTTAAACATAATGATAAGATACAGGTTTACAATATTGTAAATCGTTGAAAAACATAATATTGTTTACCTTTTTTTGTAATTGTTGATATCTTCAATATCTTCATTAATGAGAAGTCGAGTAACATCATCTCCAAAAGTGTTAGAAACATAGGGTTTTCCTGCATAACAAAAATATTAAAATTAAAATTCAAAATAAAAAGTAGTATACGTAAAATACTAAACATGTATTAATTGAATTATAGGAAAAAATCAACACAATTACAATGACAAATACAATTACAAATAAAGAAACAGTGAAATAATGTAACCAACCATTATAAAACTTCAATCGGCCAAACTGCAGTATTATAATAAATTGTTTCTCCGATTGATGAGTCGCCACATATTTAATATTAATCCATAGCATAAGTATCCCACAATGTTACATAAATGTTCAAACCCTTCAAAAAGACAATTTATGAGGCGAAAAAAAAAATTTGTCCCGTTATTTGTAAGTTGTATGAAATAAAAAGATCGTCACAATACATACTCGATATTCTGCAATTCCATTGTTAACCTCTTCTTACCAGAGACAACCTTTTTATCTTTATCATCATTGTTGAAGAACTTGTTTACATGTCCGATGACATCTATATATAATATTAACAAACATTAACGTAACATAATTACTTAGCATACAGTCTTGGTATAGAAGTTACAAAAAAAAGAGAAAGATAGTGACAATGCATACCTATTGTGACGTTTTCATCAACCTCCTTGTCCAGAATGTTTTGATAGGGGACAAAAGAGAACCCAAAATCCGGACTTGAAAATCTCTCACATAAAAAATATGAGTGTTCATATTCAAGCACAGTTTATTTGGGTTTGATGCAAACTTGAACTTAGATGAATTGACTCCAATTCGGGATTTCTTATAATAATGGAAGCATTTTTGTTCAAAAACCTCTCAAATCTAAAAAAAAATCGCTTAAAAACATTTGCTTGAATCCTGTCACCCTGCAAAATTATTAATCAACAAAGAAACTCCGAAATTTGTTAGTGTAATACTGATACGAGTAATTAGTATATCCAAGTAAAATATATATATATTATATATATATATAGGTTTAGGTTCCTGTACAAATCCAAAATTTTGTGAGAAGGGTGAGAAGCAATATGGGGGTGACACATGGCATGCGAAAATATTAATTAGAAAGGGTATCAAAGTAATTTGCATTCTAATCTTATTTTTAGAGATAATTGTGATAATAATGTTTGTTATTAATTTGGAGATTTTTTAGGATATTATTATGACCTTTCAAACAAATTGTTTTGCAACCTACCAATTCACTTTGTCAGATTCAAAATGAAAGAAAAAAAATTCTGATTTATATTTTTTTATTTTTTCGAGTTTGTTTCATGGTGTTTTGTAGTTGAGATGGATAATTCTATGAATAATACGTTGGTCGACATGCTTCAAGTTTCGCAGGTATAGTATACACATACAGACCAGCATGGTGTTTTAATAGTCAACGTGTGGTGTTTTAAATTTAAGGCAGATTTTGATATTTTTACACAACGTTTGGTGCTTTATTATATTCATGTAAAAGGTGTTAATCTTACATGGTGTTTTATTATTTACAAAATTTTATAGTGTACAAAAATAAAACTAACTTATATGATCATATGAAGATAAAACACATAAATATGAATATAAAACCCACACTGTAATACACCACCACGTAAAACATGATTCGAATATTAAACACCATGACTTGAAGATAAAACACATTACGTCCAGTGCATGTGAAAGGTTCATTTCCGTGAGAACTTCATATCTGCTGAAAAGGATGAATATATGTCATCACAATATATCTTTCTAGTTGCTTCATATGTAGGATTTCATTCACTGTCTTGTGGAAGATAAAGATTGTTTCTTTTTAAAATGAATGAGTTAATTTAATTAACATTGCAATAAAGGAATGATTGCTGAAAAAAAATCGTGAGAGGGGAGAGAGAGAAAGAGAAAAAGAGAGAGTGTGTATAATTAAGGAATGATTGTGGAAAAAAAGGTGTAAATGGTGGAGAGAGGTTAATTAAGTGGTGATTTTACTCTTATACCCTTAAAACATCTAATTAATTAATTTAATTATAACACTAATTACCAAAATGCCATTCAATTATCCAAACCATTGATTAAGATGATCTAATGGCCAAAACACTTTCTCACACTTCTCACAAAAAAAAACACTTTGTACAGGAAATACTGATACGAGTAATAGTATATCCCAGTAAATATATATATATATAGGGTAGGGTTCCTGTAGGAAAATT
>JAUTDX010002337.1:0-47402 GCA_030844895.1 Ambrosia x helenae | reverse complement strand
TTTGTAAGGTCTAGATAAATCATGTCGATGTTGCGTTATTGCCTCAATAAAAAATAAAGTCGTCAACTATTTGTGTTGGTTTATTGGTAAATAATTGGACCTTTAATATATAACGGTTGGTTTTGGTTTGGTTAAATTCGGTTAGCTAAGGTCCAATTTTTAAAGTAAATAAATACACCGAACCGATTAACCAATTGGTTAATAAGATTGATTAACCGACGACTTCCGTTTTTGTTGAGGCGCGATAAATTAATGTGTTATGTTATTAATGATATCTATGGGTGAGCAATAACTGAAAACAGACGAAATCATACCAAATCAATTTGAAAACTGAATTAATCCAAAAACCAAATTAATGTAAAATAGGTTATTGGACTTTTGTACCCACCAAAATTAAAAAACCAAAACTAAATAATTCATATAGCTTAGCTTTTTACCTCCCATTTCATTGATTTGTACTTCCGGTTCATGTATTTCTAAATAATAGTTTTAAGTAAATTTGGTTTAGGTTATTAACAAAAGTTAAATGAACCAAAGTAAAAACAGATAGTCTTACCAAATAAATTGAACCAATTAACCAATTGGTGATAAGAACTGATTAACCGATGACTTTGGTTTCGGTTGAGACTAATAACAAACTGAATCGAACCATTAACACCCTTAGAAGTGTTTGTGTTCTCCGCTGCATCGCGCGGGCTCCCTACTAGTATATATATATATATATAATATATATATATATATATTTATATATATATATATATTTATAGGAAAAGTATGGGAGGAAACCCTCCTTATTTGGTAAACTCTGGAAACTCTGACTTCCCAACATTTTTTTTTTGAAAAAAATAGGGTATGGTAATATACATTTTTTTAAGCATTTTGAGCCAAAAAAAAATCGAAAAAGCGCCGAACGGTTTTTTTTAAAAAAAATAAAAAACGTCTACTGTTTACATATAGTTAACACATTGTTAACACCTGTTATTAGCGCTTAACATGTGTTAGTCAAAATTTTATTTTATTTTTTTTAAAAAAAAATACTCGGCGCGCTTTTTAATTTTTTTTGCCCAAAATGCTTAAAATCATGTATATTACTTGCCCTAGTTTTTTTCAAAAAAAAAAAAAAAAATATTGGGAAGTCAGAGTTTCCAGAGTTTACCAAATAAGGAGAGTTTTCTCTAGAACCATTCCCTATATATATATATATATATATATATATATATATATATATATATATTAGTAAATAAGTGTTTGTAAAAAAACGAAAAAGGAAAAGACAAATGCCATTAATGCAAACACTGTTCAATTTGTTGGGGCTTAAATATATTTATAATTGCTCCAATAGCTACAAGGTGGTAATATTGACACATATACCAAGATATCGGTCAAACTCGCGTCATTTAATGTGTTAAAAGAAAGGGTTCTAGCTTTCATGCATCTAGTGATCTCACAGTCTGGGGTGTGACATCACATTCTGGGGTATATGACAGCCTTGTATTAGTATGTGATATAAGCCAATGATGTATGAATCCTAATTTGAGGGTGAATGATTCCTAAATACCAAAATGAAAAGGTTAACTTAAATTGCCTGACACGAGGCACGGCACGACAGAAAAGAACTATACAGGTCATTTTTGGGTTCACTTAGGTAGTGTTTGGTATGATAGAATTATAGAGGTCATTCTTGAGTTCACTTATACAGGTCCTTCCACCCCCCATCTTTTTTTTTTCATTTCATCCCTCATTCACCCTTTACTAATAATACCATAAAATACTAATAATATCATAACCCATCACCACCCACTATCATCATCACCACCCGCTACCGCCACCAACCACCACCGTCATCACCCACTACCGTCGCTCACCACCCACCACCGCTGCTGCCGCTACCACCCACTGCCACCACCGCCGTCACCACCGCCACCCACGACCTCACCCACCCACCACCGTCACTACTCACCATCGTCACCCACCCACAATCACTGCCATCCAACTCTACCCAAGGCCATCGTAGCCACCACCCACCACCGTCGTCGCCACCACCCACCACCGCCGTCGCCACCACCCACCACCGATGTCGCCACCCACCATCACGCTACCACCACTTACCATCACCGCCAACCTACCGCCACCCACCACCGCCACTACTCACCATTGTCGCCCACCCACCATCACGACCATCCACCTCCACCTTCCACTGTCGCAACCACCGCCGCGACCACCCACCGCCATCGCTACTGCCATATATCACCACCCACGTCACGCCACTGACCACCACCCATCACAACCACTCACCACCGATTTTGTTTCTTCGTCTTTTCCTACTTATCCAACAAACAAAGTAATGTTTTTTTTCATTCCACATGGCAACCAAACAAGACATGGAATGGTAATGATCCATTCCATTACCTCGTCCATTCCATTACTCCTTACCAAACAAACCCTTATTAACTAAATAAGTGTATATATGTGTAGTGTGTGTGTGTGTGTAGGGGAGGGGAGGTTATGGGATTAAAATATTAATAAAATATTAGGAATGGCTCTATGGGCTTTATGGAAAATATGTGTGTAGTGGGTGAGGGGCTTTATGAGGAGGCTCCACAAGGATTAAAATATTATTATTTGATTGGGTGTTGAAGAAGGGATATAGAAAGGCTCTGTCTATATGGACACCCTTGAAATCTATTTGGACACCCTGTATATGCCTCGTATAGAGATATACGAGGAATATAAAGGACAAAAAGCTGAACACTGACTTCAAGGCAATGATTGGCTGCAACTTGGTACCTTATACGACCCATATAGATCAATATGAGGCATATCAAGCATAGTATTGATACCAATACTAGGCTTGGAAAATGATATGTAAGGGTCTTTTTTTTATTTTTTTTATATATTTTAATTTTTATTGTTTTTAAATAACTAAAAATACTAAATTAACTTTATAAAATCCAAAAATTAACAAAAAAAAAATTAGTTATATTCAGTCCAAAAATTCAAACACGTTTTTTCGAACAATTTTTTTTTCGAACACGTTTTTTTTTCGAACACGTTTTTTTTTTCGAACACGTTTTTTTTCAAACACGTTTTTTCTCCGAACACGTTTTTTTTCGAACACGTTTTTTTTGAACTCGTTTTTTTTTTCGAACACGTTTTTTTCGAACACGTTTTTTTTTCAAACACGTTTTTTCGAAAACGTTTTTTTTCGAACACGTTTTTTTTCGAACACCGTTTATTCTTCGAAACGTTTTTTTTTTCAAACACGTTTTTTTAGAACAGGTTTTTTTTCGAACACGTTTTTTCTCCGAACACGTTTTTCGAACACGTTTTTTTTTTCGAACCCGTTTTTTTCGAACACGTTTTTTTAACACGTTTTTTTAACACGTTTTTTTCAAACACGTTTTTTCGAACACGTTTTTTTTCGAACACGTTTTTTTTCGAAACACGTTTTTTTTCGAACACGTTTGTTTTTCGAACACGTTTTTTTCGAACACGTTTTTTTTCGAACACGTTTATTCTTCGAAAACGTTTTTTTTTTCAAACACGTTTTTTTTTCGAACACGATTAACGAAATAAACCACTTCTCATATAAACGGATCAACCTCGGTAAAAACAAAGCAAACATCTTTAAAACCTAACAAAATGAGCTTACCTAAACAAAAAAACCGAACACGCGTCGTATGGTAACAAAATCTAAAAAATTTAATCAAATAGGATTGAGAAAATTAAAACCAATTTTTTGTAATTTTTTATTTTTTTTAAGTTTGTTTATTATATTTAATATTTTATAAAAGAAAAGAAAAAAAAACTGGTATTCATCGTATAGCCCAATATGAGGCACATAGCAGGCTAGTATTGGTTACAAACCTAGTATCAACCCAATACTAGACCCTGCTATGTGCCTCATATTGGGCTATACGATAAATACCAGTTTTTTTTTCTTTTATAAAATATTAAATATAATAAACAAACTTAAAAAAAAATAAAAAAATTACAAAAAATTGGTTTTATTTTTCTCAATCCTAATTGATTAAAACGTGTTTGAAAAAAAACGTGTTCGAAAAAATACGTGTTTGAAAAAAAACGTGTTAAAAAAAACGTGTTTGAAAAAAAAAAACGTTTTCGAAGAATAAACGTGTTCGAAAAAAAACGTGTTCGAAAAAAAAACGTTTTCGTTGTTCGAAGAATAAACGTGTTCGAAAAAAAACGTGTTCGAAAAAAAAAACGTGTTCGGAAAAAAAACGTGTTCGAAAAAAAACGAGTTCGAAAAAACGTGTTCGAAAAAAAAACGTGTTAAAAAAAAAAACGTTTTCGAAAAAACGTGTTCGAAAAAAAACGTGTTCGGAAAAAAAAACGTGTTCGAAAAAAAACGAGTTCGAAAAAACGTATTCGAAAAAAACGTGTTAAAAAAACGTTTTCGAAAAAACGTGTTCGGAAAAAAAAAACGTGTTTGAAAAAAAAACGAGTTCGAAAAAACGGGTTTGAAAAAAAAAACGTGTTAAAAAAACGTTTTCGAAAAAACGTGTTCGAAAAAAAAAACGTGTTCGAAAAAAAGGGGTTCGTAAAAAAATGTGTTCGAAAAAAAGGGGTTCGTAAAAAAATGTGTTCGAAAAAACGTGTTTTGAATTTTTGGACTGAATATAACTATTTTTTTTGTTTAATTTATGGATTTTTTAAAGTTAATTTAGTATTTTTAGTTATTTAAAAACAATAAAAATGAAAATATATAAAAAAAATAAAAAAAAGACCCTTATATGGGTCGTATTGCCCAATATGACACATATCTGTGCACCTCCATATCACTTTCCAAGCCTAGTATTGGTATCAATACTAGGCTTGATATGCCACGTATTGCCCAATACTAGGCATATCAAGGCTGTTTTTTATTTTTTTTTAATACAATATTATTGTTTAAAAATACTAAAATTACTTTTAAAAATCCCAAAAAATAAAAAAAAATAAAGTTTTATTGATTTGAACTCTATTTTAAAAAATTAGATGTTTTTGTTACAAAGATGAGACATATTCGTTTATATAACTTCTTCAAACTTTGTATTGTTTATATAATTTCTTCAAACTCACCAAAACAGAACAAACATCTTCAATACCAACCAAAACAAAACCAAACAAAAGAAATATTTTTTATAAAATAATACTGGTAAGAAAAAGTTGTAATTTTGTCAAAATAATATTGGAATGAATATAACTAACTTTTCGTCAATTTTTGGATTTTTTTTAAGTTAATTTAGTATTTTTAGTTATTTAAAAACAATAAAAATGAAAATATACAAAAAATAAAAATAGACCATAATATGCCTCATATTGATCTATATGAGGCATATTACTTTATTGTTTCTGTGTTGGTCAACATCAATTAGCTAGAAGACAAAAATTGTACTTCAATATGCCTCATATAGGTCTATATGAGGAGTATTAACTTTATTGTTTTCAGTGTTAGTCAACATCAGATAGCTAAAAGACAAAAATTGCACACCAATATGCCTCATATAGCTCTATACGAGGCATACTTAGGGTGTCCAAATAACTTTTTAGGGTGTCCAAATAGTATGACCCTATAGAAATTGATTAAAAATAATATTATTAAATTAGTTTTCTTTTGGATAACTCTCGCTATGTACATAAAGCTCTTTTCATGGAGCCCCCATAGCGCCCAAGGGGGCGGAGTAGAGGGCGCTATGGGATGCTATAAATTCGCATGAAGCCACTCTTAACGCACACTACACATGTGACATGCCCTAATTTGTATGACTTATATTTGTTATACATGTTCTCGGTTGATTGATTTTTCCCTACATGTATTTAATTTTTCCCCCCTACATGTATTTATCATGTAACGTGGATACATTTTCCATCAAGTCTAGAGTCTACAATAATAGAATGTGGATAATGGATACCATGCAAATCCTCTTGGTCTTTCCAAATACGACTTATATGGTCAGGAATGTCAAAGCAAGGATGTAGGTAGGAAGCCCCTTGCCGATTGAAATAATAATAATAATAATAATAATAATAATAATAATAATAATAATAATAATATAATAATAATAATAATAATAATAATAATAGTTTAAAAAAATGAACAAACATGAACAAAGGTCACGCTCGTTCAATTGCATTCGTGAATGTTCAGTGATATGTTCGCTTACATCCATTCACGGTCATTTGTTTTGTTAAGTATATGTTCAGTCATAAGAAACTTAGATCTTGAAACATTAATTTGGGACAATTATATTTATGTTTAGTTAGATTCCTCTAAAACTCCGAGTGTGAGTCTTATAAGTCCCTATGTGTAATGTATGTGTATGTGTATGTGCATATATATATAAGAGAGAATTACACAGATTGTCCTTTAGTTTTACCTAAAATTGCATCCTATGTCCTTTTTTCGAATTTTTAACTCCTTATGTCCTTTGTTTTATACACTTGTTACACCCTATGTCCTTTAGGCCAAACCAAGTTAAAAAACTCAGTTAACTTGCTCATGTGCCCCTCACGTGAGGGGCAAACCAGTCTTTTCACCTTAAAACATGATAAAACTTAAAAAAAAAAAAAAACCCCTTCAACAATCTTCAACAATCAGACAAACATAATAACCACCACCACCTCCCCACTGTCGAACCATCGCCGGACCACCACCACCTCCCCACTGTCGAACCATCGCCGGACCACCACCACCTCCCCACTGTCTAACCATCGCCGGACCACCACCACCTCCCCACCGTCGAACCATCAACCACCACCAAACCCCTCATTTAGATCCACCAAACCACCATTCGAACCCCTCATCAGATCCACCCCAAACCCCATCAACAACCACCCAAACCCCTCTGCAAAACACCCACAACAACCACCCCAAACCCCTCTCAAAACACCCACAACAACCACCCCAAACCACCTCTGAAACCCACCTTCGTCAACACCACAGCCCCCCCTCCTCTGCAAAACACCCTCAACGACCACCATCAACGACCGTCAAACACCCACCACCAAAAAACCACCGCCGTCCCCCCTGCCACCATCATCGTCCTCCGGCGTCGTCGGAATCACAGGCGTCGTCAGAATTACACAAGTAGTCTGAAGCAAGAAAAGGGGGTTTTACCTAGTTCGTCGGAATCCACAGGCGTCGTCGGTCACCTCTGCACCTTCCTGCTTCTGAATCCACAGGCGTCGGAATTACTCTGTCACCGCCCTGCTTCGTCTCTCTCTCTCTCTCTCCTTCTCTAATCCTCTGCTTCTCTCTCCTCTTCTCTGATAACAGTAACGCGGTGGGGGTGGGGTTCGACCACCGGAGAACCACCGTCGGCGGTGGTGGGAGTCCCTCCGGCTCCTCCTCCTTTCTCGGCTCCTCTCCTCTCTCTAGGTATTCTTCTCTCTCTCTAAAGTTTTATCAGAATTCAGTGTGTTTGTGTGTGTGTGTTTTAGAGAGAGGGGGTGAGAGATAAAGTAGTGTTGTTGTTATTATTATTATTATTATTATTAGAGAGAATTGCACATATTGTCCTTTTGAGGGTGAAAAGATAGGATTGCCCCTCACATGAGGGGCACGTGATCGACTTAACAGACTTTTTTAACGGTGTTTGGCTTAAAGGACATAGGATGTAACAACTGTATAAAACAAAGGACATAAGGAGTTAAAAATTCGAAAAAAGGACATAGGATGCAATTTTGGGTAAAACTAAAGGACAATATGTGTAATTCTCTCTATATATAATAAAAATAAAATGTATAATATAAATTCGGATTTCAAATCAAATAAAAAATCTTAAATTCGCATTTGATTACTTTATTCGAATCAAATGTGAATTGAATTCAAATATTCAAAAATCAACTAGAATCCGAATTCGAGTTAAATTTAGAATAAGTCAAATCCATTTCGAATACTGAACACCCCTATCCCCGACCGCGACCGAAGTATATCACATCTATGATCAAACTTGTATTTTCTTTCAAGATTGGGTACAGTTTGCACTCAAGCCATAACTAAATGGGTGTTACTGCAAATGTTCATGCGTATTTGCCAAGAAAACTTACAAAATGGAGTCAACAGCCGACCCAAGTCCATTACGTCACTGACACTCAATCAAGATTTTAAATTTATACAGAAATAATCAATCAGTATCCATATATATAAATAAATAAATGAACAAACCCACCGTAGTAAAAGAATATAATGCTATACAATACGTAAAGATCAACTCTCAAACGTGATTCCTGCATTCCAACAGATCGTTGTCTTCAAAATAACCGTAATTGATGAACCCAGATTCAAATTTTTGTATATTAGCACTTCTTTTTGTCTCTCAGGTAATTTATCAAACACTTGGCGTGCAGTTGCTTTGGTTATATTTAGGTATAATATGCTGATCTTGTCTACATGTGATTTATGTATGCTTCTCAAAAGATGGTATAAATATAAAGTGGGACGTTTTTTCTTTAAGCTTCTAGAAACAGGTTCCACTTTTTAACGACTTTGATGTTTTATGGCAAAGTAATCATCACGTAAAGTGACCTCTTCTTATTTGTCTTATCTTTTTTGGTAGCAAGTAATTAAGTAAATTCAGGGCAACATTATTAATGATTTGTAAACTAAACAGCTTTAGCTTGATGGGTTTTGCTTTTCTTGGCGGAAAATGGTTGTTGACTGTTTCTGTTGTGTTTCAGACATATCATCAAACACTTGGTGTGCATTTAGTTGTATGCAAGTCTTTAGCTTGTTCTTGATCATTTAAATCTTGAATCTTTATAATCTTTTGATCATGTTTCATAATTATCTTTTAAATCTTGAATCTTTATCATTTTTTTATCATGTTTCATAATTATATCTCTCAAATCTTGAATTTAAGTGACTTTTTTTGGCATAATTATGTTTCAAATCTTGAATCTTTGTCATTTTTTGATAGGAAACTTAGAATCTTGATTGATCATTTACTATTAATATGGATGATGCTCAAAATAATGCCACTAGTCTCCCTCCCTTCATTGCCAAGACCTATGACATGGTGAATGATCCTTTAACCGATCACATCGTGTCGTGGAGCCACAATAACCGAAGCTTCATCGTGTGGAACCCACCCGAGTTTTCCGGTGAATTGCTTCCAAGATTTTTCAAGCACAATAACTTTTCAAGTTTTATTAGACAACTAAACATATATGTGAGTGATCTCTCATTTATGTTCAGGATTCATTGTTTTTAAATCTTTAGCTAATTTTGGTTTATGGGATTTAATCTTGTATAGGGTTTTAGGAAAATTGATCATGAACAATGGGAATTTGCAAATGAAGATTTTATTAGAGATCAACCTCATCTGTTAAAGAATATCCATAGACGAAAGCCGGTTCACAGTCATTCAATGCAGAATGTTAACATTCATGAAGCTTCTTCCTCTTCTGCATTGACTGAATCAGAAAGAATTCATTACCAAAAAGATATCCGCAGGCTGCATTTAGAGAAAGAATCGTTATCTTTAGAGTTCCAAACGCGCCAAAAAGAACAAGAAGATATTGAAGTGGCTGCACACGTGTTAACAGAGCGTTTAAAAATGGCTGGAAAACACCAAAAAGATCTCTTGTGTGGCTTAAAAAATATGTTGCAGAAACCGTCTCAGAGTTTGGACATGAATGAACGAAAAAGACGGTTTTTGTCTGATTTTAATGATCAGGTGTGTTCCTTCGATGTCCAAATCGCTGAGACGCAAAATATAGACGACCTTTTGGCTTTAGATTTTGAATTGGTTGAGCAACTGGAGTCTTCTATAATGTTTTGGGAGGATATGTTAGCCGAAGATCGCAAAAAATGGCCACCCGAGGTGGATCACGAGCCGCCATTGGACATTGAAATGGGTAATGAAGAATGTGAGATAGCCACAACTTCTGAACCAGTTAAAACTGTTGTAAAAGACAAAGAACTGGAAAATGGAAACTCGGGAATTGTGCAGGCGGGTGTGAATGACGGGTTTTGGGAACAGTTCATGACTGAGAATCCTGGTGGGTCGATGACGGATAATGACAGCAGAGGGTTTGATAAATACAGGACGTTTTGGTGGAAACATGAAGAGTGTAAATAGTTTTGCAGAAAGGATTTAACATTTGTAGAATGTTTTTGATGTTTCTGTTGTAAGTTTGTAAATCTTGATGAGAGACATTTACTAGTGTCAGTTTTGGAAAATAGTTCATAACTTGATGGTCATGTAATTAGTATTGACTATTGAAGATAATGTGTGTATCTGTACCACTTTGTTGCTCCAAATGTTGCGCGTTGGGAGATTGCTCATAACCGCTTGATAATATCACTGTCAGTTAACAGATGTTCTTGCTGTGGCACGAAAAAGAGGTAATTACTAACTTCTGCCATGGTATATAATTAGTAAATCGTTTTTATTAATGGCGAAATCCTGTAGAATCAGTGTATATGACATGTATTTTGCATTAAAAGTTGCATCTCGCACTTGATACTCGTATCTTTTTGACGATAACAACGATAGATAAGAAAAACATAATGTTTAAAGATATGAACTTTGGATGTTGGGACCAAAGGTGCATATCTTAAAACACAATTTTTCTCATTATTTACCTTATTTTGTGCATTGTTTTTGGACCTAAGGTTCGCCTCGCCGTAGAAGCCATTGAGAGATCAAACATGATGGAAGTGACAAGAAGAAATTTACAAATTCATTAAAAGTCATCCAAACAATGCTTACAGATGGTTCTCAAAACTAAAAATATGGATCAGAATAGACTTGGTTTAATTCTAACCATACATCTTTGAACACCTTAACAATAAGATGATGATATGAATCACAGTTTAGTGTCAAATAACAAGCCAAAAGCTCCTCAAGCTCTTCTCTTTGCCTGATTCCATTCTCTATGATCATCTCCATCATCGAGTCTCTGAAGTCTTGTTGTGGATCAAATGATCTTTTCAAAACTGCAAAACTATCAGCATAAGCTCTAAATGCATCTTTAAATTCTCTCTCTTTGTTCATCTTCATCCTTGTTCTCTTCATTTCTTCAAGAGCTTTGATTCTGCATTCCACTCTAGCGAGTGCTCTTGGCGTATAAGCGTTGACTTTACAACCCGGTTTTGACTTTTTCCTATTTGTTCTTTTGCTTACATCAACACATTTTCTCTGTGCCTCATTCTTTAACATGATCTCATTGATCTTCTTGTTTTTTAGCTTCCTCAACTCTTCCGAACCCGACCTGGCTGATCTCGTTCTTGAATAGTCAACGGTTGACTTTGACTTCAGACAATCTTTAGATGTTGCTTGAATTATGTTCTCTGATTTATTTTCAAACACAATCTTTTTCACTTCTTCTTTAGAACCCACATTTTCTTTTCTTGATTTTTGATCTTTTAAAGCTTCAATCTTTATTCTTTCAGACCATTCTTCTTCTTCGCCAATCAACTCTTTCATCGTTCTTCCATTCGACGCCATTTTCTTGAAACTTGAAGCACTTACTGGTGAAACATTAAGCCGATGATCCGAATTGTGCAACATATCCTCATCTTTATACATCCAATTGTGAAATCGCGCGTTTTCTGAGTCAGGTTCATCGCCATCTTTCACTTTCTTGAACCTCAAAACAAATTTCTTTAGTGACACATTGGACATCAAAGAAGTTGTCTGCAATGCTTTCTTCATGTTCCAGCCCTTTGGTTTCTATTTCTTGGCTTTTTCTCTGGTTATAAAATGGATGATCTATGGGAATTGGTTGATTTCGATAAAGAACAAACTTAAACAGGTAGTTTGCTATGTGAACAATTGACTAGTGTAGCTAGCTGTTATATTTGAAGTTTAAAACAAAGGCCCGCCATAGATCTTGTGACCACTTTACTTCACTTTATCATTTTACTTGACCTTTGTCCTTTGCTTTTGTAGTCTTGTTGTTCTAAATAAAGGGGACCATTTTTGTCATTGTCTTTTTTTTATCCTGTTTCCTTATAGAAAAAGAATTTGTTTTTATATTGTTTAGGCATTAGAGTTCAAGGTTTTTGGTTAAAAAAAAGACATGTTTTGTGGTCTAGTTGTTCCAAATTAACCGCCATAACCATAACTAAACTATAACCGATATAACCAAACCTATTTTAACTGATAACGGACGTAACCAATGGTTATGGTTATAAAATTTTGTTAACCAACCAACCAATCGGTTATGGTTATGATTTATGAAGCTTTGGTAAACCGATATAACCGAAACTGAACCGAACTTGTAATGCTAAGTATATGAAATAGATTTTATATTTTACACTAACTATGTAGAGATCTTTTTACTAAGTTAAAAATATGTTGGTAAGAAAATGATGATATAGATACCTTTTTATTTTGATAAAGAATTGAACTTGTTATAAAGGCTTAAGTAAATTTTAATATTGTTGAGAAATAATCCTATTAAAAAGGATCACACATTGGTAGTTTAACTAAAAAGTGTAGTCTTGGTTGTCTATAAAAACAGCCAAAACATGGTAGGTTCCATTTTTTTTATTTTGTGGACCCATTAGCCTTTAGTTTTTGAACTTTAGCCGAAATTAGATTTGGTTGAGGTTTTCAGTTAACAACCTAAATAACCAAAATCGAACCATACATAAGTTCGATTATAGTTATGGTTAAGGAAATCCCAACATGGTAGGTTCCATTTTTTTTTATTTTGCGGACCCATTAGCCTTTAGTTTTTGAACTTTAGCCGAAATTAGATTTGATTGAGGTTTATGGTTAAGGAAATCCCGTAATCAAAACTAGCGGTTACAATTATAGTTAATGGTAAAAACCATACAAACTGACGCATGCACGCCCCTACTTCAAATTCTTGTGGCAAAGTGGTAAGAAGTATTACATTGAATCTTTTTGCCTAAAATCTGTGAAAATTGGTCAAGTGTACTACAAAAAAAAGTTTGTAAGGTATTAAATGCACAACTAAAAGTACCCAATTTGAAACCACAAACTGATAAACAGTATTGTAAAAAACGGCCAACACGGCTTTGGAATTGGTGAGGAATCACTCCTCGGAGGTGTGGCGCACCGATTTTTCTCTACTCAACCATCAAAACTCGGAATTGGTCTAACTCGGCTTGGAATCGGTCAGCTAGGGATGGAATCGGTCAACTCGGGATGAAATCGGTCAAGTTTGAATCGGTCTACTCGGGATGGAAACGGTCAGAATCGGCATGAATCAATCAAATTCTGCCTCTAGTTGCCGTTTTTGAGATAATATTAGTATTTGGCATACTTTTAGTATTTGAAGTTTCAAGTTTGAACTTTGAACATAAAGTATGCATATTATAAATTTATGACATATATATAATCTTTAAATTATTAAATTTCTATATAGATCATCATGTCCGAGTACTCCCCGCCTAGGCCGAGTATTCGCAACTCCCTAGTCGGCCGAGTTGAGATCGCCTAGCGACTTTTGCAACATTGCTGATAAATAGTTATACCTCGCTTTTACCCATTTTCATAAATGGTGCTAAAAGCACTTCGGGTGGTGTTGGAAATGTAACCAATTTACTTTTCTACTCAGTTTTCACAAACTGATACATCGGGTAGTAGTCACTGTCTCACTGAAACCACAAACTGACACATTGGTGGTCATGTTACCGCAAAAACCGATCAAGTAGATCAATGAAACCGAGGATGCCCCGAATGTGTTCACTTATAAAAAAAATCCCACGTTCAGTTCCCCATATATATTTGTAGTGCCCGTTTCCACTCTAAATCACTAAAAAAAATATGAGAGGCTATGAAATATGAATAATTAACCTCTAAATGTGGGAGTTTACTTAAGTTAATTTGTCACATAATTTGGGATATGAGGAGTAAGGCTCTAATGTTTGAGTGAAAATAAACAAAGTCTTAAAATTTCTCTAAAAGTTGGGGTATGAAGAAGGGGATAGGGACTTCAATGTGAATATTCTTGGAGCAATCACAATGGAATACTAATATCTATCCATATAATTAACATCCGAACTTTGACGTTGGACCAGGACAATCCCAAGTAAACATGTGGATGTTAAAAACGAACCTCCGTTAACTCTGAACTAACTAAGTTAGTTCAAGATGACGTGGCTGCTGAGGTGACATGCTAACGTGGACCAGATGCTGACGTGGCAGCTGAGGTGGCATGCCAAGCACGAACTTATATTTTGAAAAATAATAAAATATTTATAAAACTTTGTTAACAAAAATTAAATGTTGTATAAAAGGTACAAAGTTTGCAAAAAAAAAAACACGTTAATACGCCTCATATAGGTCTATACGTGGCATATTAGACCCAATATCACTTCTCAGCCTAGTATCAGACTCAATACATGGCTCTGATATGCCTCGTATTGGTCAATACGAGGCATATCAATACGAGGTTTCAGATCTGACATTCTCTTACATGTCAGCATGTAGCATTTGACTTATATACTCCTCGTATTGGTCAATACAAAGAGTACTTAGTGTGTCAAGATGATTTTTTTGGGTGTCTAAATATTTTAGCACCCATAGTGAATCCCTTATGTGGAGGTTTACTTTAGTTTTCCATATAATTTGTGAAAGTGGGTATAGGGATGAGAATTCCTATGTATGAGTGTAAATGAACAAAATCTCATACTTCTTATAATTTAGGTATGCGAAAGGGGATGCGGACTCCATTGTGAGTTCTCTTACGATTGCGAGCACAATCTTAATATATGAAATTTATGTTTAAGCTTGCTTATTCAATGAGCTTCAATTTATGTTTGAGCACGTTTAAGCTTGGCTCAAACCGAGTTTTAATAAACCGAACTTTGAATAGTTTACTATCATATCTCGTTCATACACCTACTTTTTCTCAACTTTGAAGTTAACAATTTGCGGAACTAAACTGTTGATTCTGACAGAGGGGTAGGAGACCCTTACACGTAAGAGGGTGTTTTTTCATTCAAGTTTCAACTAATGGTACATTTGTACCAACTCTAAAGCATAAGTTATAAACGGGTGTAACGCACTAGACATAGATAGTTGAAGAACCCTATTAGTCTGGAGCTATGACTATACTGAATAATTGATGATATGGACTTGTGACCTCGAATAGGACTAAACATGTATGCTTTCATGTGAAATGAAATAAAGATTGAGCTGTACATATAACATTATTGTGATGGTCTTTATAGTAAAATTATAAAAGGTATGTTTTTATTGTTATTTCTAGGATATAAAATTTTAAAAGGTATGTTTTTATGGTTACTTCTAGGATATAAAATTTAGAGTTACATATGGTTTGTTGATGTGGTATGGCTAACGTTTTTGGTTTAAAATAAAGTTATATGTCATATCAGCCACTTTACTTTTATAAAACATTTTCGTCCATGTAATATAGTGTAAGGAGTAGAATGATAATAAATAGTATAGTCAGGGGTTGGTATTGTAATATTCTATATTAGGACGGACTATTAGTGTAAGTGATTGCAAAAGTTAGTTAGGACGGTTTGGGCGGTATAAATTGCCTTTTAACAACTAATATACGTATACTTATTTGGTTAAACCATTCACTCTCTGCTTTCTACCTTTATCAAGTGGTATCAAAGCTACCGGTTCTAGTAAGCTTTGATCGGAATCCTAACAAACTCACCGGAAACCATACAATTCATACCATCATTCGCCGACTTTGCAACAACCAATGAAGAAGATGACTACAAGAAACCTAACATTAGAGCAACGAGTACAAGATAATGAAGCAACATTACTATGATTGGAGAAGCCAATCAACATGAATCTAGTCGAACTTAAAGCAGTAAAAGCAGCAACAACAAAGAGTCCATCCGATGTAAATCTATGAAGGTGCAATTGGAGGAGAACTCACAACAACTATCAGAGATTATCAAGAACCTGCAATTAATTAATCAAGGAAGCATTAATAATGTGAACATGAGTAGTACAATAGAGAAGAAACAAGAAACAGTCACTACAATAAAGACAATTACAATGGGGGTAATAATCGTTTAACTAAGATGGAGTTTCCAAAATTTAATGTTGAAGGGTGGTTGTGCAAAGTAGAAATTTTCTTTTCACTAGATAATACACCAATTAATTGGAAAGTTAAAATTGGAATTATACATTTGAAGGATATTGCTTTGTTAAAATTGGTATTCTTTCCACAATAACCCCTCAATAGATCCACCCCTTAACAACTTAACAAAAGACTACAATGTAGATTAGTGGGTCGGTGTGACAAGAGTGTTACACAATTCGACTTATTCTAGTTCAACACATAACTTCCATTTACAGCCTAGAACTATTCTTGACATGTTGATGGTTAGGAAGAGGGGACGTGTAGGGGTCAATGCTTTGGTTCATTGGAAAGATTTTCCTGTTATTGAAGCTAGTTGGGAAGACTTGGACGAGTTTTAGCTAAGGTTTCCTGAATTTGATTTGTGAGGACACGAATGTTGTTATCAGGGGGTATTGTTACATGTAAATATAGTATAAGGGGTAGAATGATAATAAATAGTATAGCCAGGGTTCGGTATTTTAATATTCTATATCAAGAGGGACTATTAGTGTAAATGTTTGTAAAAGTTAGTTAGGACGGTTTGGGTGGAATAATTAGCCGTTAACAACTAATTAACGGTTTGCTTTTATACATAATCACTATTTATGTAAATTACTAAAATTATGTATTAGTTATAGGGCTACTTGTGTGATTTACTTAAAAGTATTCAAAAATTAAAATAAAACACAAACATTAATGGTGCCTCTCCCTCGAGAGTCGATGGTTCGAATCCTATCTGTGGAGTAGACTTAGGAGTTTATAGTCCACCTGGTACGAGGGACGTGAGGAGGGTTGCGATGGTATGTGACACCACGTCTATACCACCTCAGAAACCCTCACGGCGTGGCGACCTTGAGGGTTATCACGCTGGCCACGGAGCAAATGTGTGGAGGCTGGTTTGAGGATGAGGAGCATCACCACAACCCTAGGTTGGTGATGGATGATGGTGGTGGAGGATGGAGTGATGTGGCATTGACATGAAGGGGGTAGTGGAGTTGGGGCATGACCAGGGGCGCAGCATTGTTGGGGCGGGAGGGGGCGGCCGACCCCCCCGAATTTTCGCGCAGAAGTTCCGATTATATAGTATTCGTATAGAAAATTTTGAAAATATAGGGTTTCGACCCCCCGAAACTGGTTTTCGACCCCCCGAAACTAGTGACTTCCGACCCCCGGTGATTTCCGACCCCCCGAACCTTCGGGTCAAGCTTCGCCACTGGGCATGACCATACCGTAACCCTTAGGTGTGGTGTGTATGAGTTATCTTTCTAAAGAACAATATTGGAAAGAATTACGCATATATAACAATTTTGGTTCATAAGTTTAAGAAAGTACATATTTGGTCCCTTACCTTTGCTAGTCTGTAACATCTTTGGGTCCATGTAGTATTTGTCCGAAAATTCCTAGTTAGGTGCATGTGAAACCATAAATATCTCAATAGCATTTTGTATCTTTTAGTATTCTTATCAATAAATTAACTTAAAACAGACATCTGCTCTAGTTACTATTAGTAATTTTGTATTACCCACAATGAAAACCAAATGTATAATTTCTTGAACTTAAACCCAGAACCGAACTATATGACTCTAAATTACCCGACGTACAAGCTACAATGACAACGTTGTAATGTTTGTGGACGGCAAGAAATGACAAATTGCTTGATGGAAAGATGGAAAGCTACAAAGTCGGAAGAGCTAATGAAGACAAGAAAGACAAATTCATTTATATGGATCATATGAGTATAGAATGGAAAGCATGATGCAACTTTTAGTTCTAATCTGTTAGTTCGTTAAAACATGTTGCTTTCTAACACGTCTAGGTAGTTTTTTCTAATAAAAGTCGTAGTTTAAAAGAGGTATTTAGGAATCATACACCCCTCAATTAGGAACCATACACCCTAGCCCACATCATATACCAATAGAAAGCTGTCACATATCTCAAAATGTGATGTTAGTATCCTAAAATATGATATCACGGGGTGTATAAACTCAGAACCCAAAGAGACCACAATAAATAATTTATTTCCTTCTTTTTCTTAGAATGAATGATGAACCACCACTAAAAATCCATTACTTTTGGGCCACACAAAGAGGCCGTTGGTGCTTGTTTGCCATCATTCAAATAATTTGACTTTTTGTTAGTCAAAAACTGGAAATACATGTGCATTTATTGTCTTGCCTTTACTTTCCACTCCTACATTCTAGATAGAACCCACCATTGAACGAATTGTACCACCACCTATTCATTGCATTGTCGGCTTGTACGCCAAGCATATTAATTTGTACTGTCGAAACCCAATAAGCCATTTTATTTATTATATAAGAACGTAACGCCCATAGTGACAGTCGACAATTAGACTAAATCTATATTTCTTGAAGAAGAAACAACATTAAGATACGATCATATAAACGATCGGATATCATCCGATAAGCAATGTTTTTGGTACAACTTTTAATGCATAAACGTACAAGTAAGGGGATAAGCAATGTTAAATGAACGAATTTTTGAGATTATAAGTTACAATATATAGCAAGTAATACAACAAGAATGAATATTCCGATGATCTTTGAAACATAGATATGACCGGCCATATTGTCATACTATGAAACAGAAACTGACATAGACATGGACACGGAAACCGTCTCTGCAGGAAAACCCGAATCCAGGTTTCCGGTCGTCGTAGAGTTTCCAGCGAAACCATAACCCAACCCTAACCGCAACCCATTGTAATGCAATGAATCGTAATGACAACGTTGGAATACCCGAGCCAGTGATGCTGCCTTCCGCCTAGCTCGTTTAGTACCCGTAAATAACAAACTTTGGATCAAACCCGCCAATGCTGGAGCTTTTAGGACCCGTTCCGTGGTGTCCGCCCCACCCCTCCTGCAAAGCTCGAGTAATGCCGCCACTGCGTTTTCTTTGCCTCTAGGCGTCCCACACCTCATCATTGCGATCAGACCAATCACCGCCTTTTCCTCGTTCCCAACTGCCTCAGCGCCAACTGGTTGACGGACTATCAACGCCAATGCGCCTGCAGCTTCTTCTGCCACTGTTTCGTTTTCCAAGGCATCGATTAAAGCTTTAACAACCCGTATTCGATCATTTTCATACAGTTGGCTGTGTGGGTGGATAGGTTGAATAAAGCTGTAACAGCGTCTTTTTTCCCTCTTGGTGTACCATCTGTTAGCATACCGGCTAATGTTGATAACGCGCCTTCTTCATCCGCAATTTGTTTTCTTGTAATCATGAACAGCAGATAGACTGAATAACGTAGCAGCTGCGTTTTCTCTTGATTCAATCGTATGCCCGGATTTTAACACACTCACGATTGATCTCAAGCACCCGTCTTCCTCCATGATCCGTGTTTTATTCTTGTCATAAATCGAAAGATTCAGGATCGCAGTCACAGCATTCTCCTGCGCAGCAGAACTCTGCGAAGAAAGCAAAATCTTCAAATGAGGAATCACACCCGATTCCGCAATAAACCCTCGGTTCTCCCTCCCAGTTTTTGCCAAGAAACGAATCTCACGAGCAGCAATCGCCTTACCACAATCCGACCCATTTTCCAGCTGTTCAATCAAAAGCCGAACAGTCGCTTTATTCGCTTCAACCGCCGCCCGACTCGCCGGAGCTGCAGGAAACGCCTCAGACCCAACACCCAAGCTTTCCGGCGGAGTATAAGGAATCTTATGAGCCATACACCACTGCACAATCAAATTCCTAAGCGCCCTATTCGGCACAAGCTTCTTATGCACAAGAACTTGCCCGCTCTTCGGACAAGTCCCATGCCCTTCTTCAATCCACCTAGATATCGAACCTCTATCAAACGTCTGCCCAGTCGATATAATCACCGGATCCATCATCAAATCCAACGAAATCGGCAACAAAAATCCTTCGGAATCGTAATAAACGTATCCGCAATCTCCTTACTAATCAACCCTCTCTTCTTCCCTCTCTTCATCCTCCTCCCAACAACAACCTCCACCTCATCTTCCTCAAACCCAAACAACAAAAACCTACAATACCTAATCATAGCAATAAACCCGCCAATAACCGAACCCGACGGTTCAAGATCAGTCTCATGGTTCATAATCTGCTCTTCCAAAAACTCGATTTCGACCCGACAACCCTTGGCATCAATAATCCCCAATTCCATAACAAAAAAGTTATATAACTCTTCAAAACAAGGAACCTTTCCATCACTAAACTCATTCAACAACTTATAAAACTTCAATCGTAACATCTCATCATGTTTATCTATAAACAGTTTATCCCTAACAGACTGCTTTTGTAACAAATCTATCTGTTCTCTAACATCTTTACTAATCAAACAGTTTAATTCATTAACAGGAAGAACATCTAAAAGGGTTGAAATTTCTTGGTTAAGATCATGGAAATGACCAGAAATTGAAGGGTTTTGAAGCAATAACCATAACTTACTCGAATGGATACAGTAATCAAGAACTATTTTAGACCGGTAAAGCAGAAGGTACAACTCTTTAAAGCATAAGACAACCGTTGACGGCAGGTTTAGGTTTGACCGCCACTCGGTTGAATTACTAACGGAATCTAATAACATGACGAATAAGTCAACTTTTCTAAGGAGAGATCTGGAGTTTTTCTTCTGAAACGACGGCGTTTTGGTGGAGAAGGATGAGGTGATATCCGATGCGACGGATGTTAAGGTTTTTAATAATCCAACGACGTCGTTTTCGAGATGGACCGGTGCTAAGAACGCGTCTAGAGTCGGAGAACGGCTCCGACGGAGAGATGAAAAGATTGCTGCCGATGCCATTATTATTATTATTATTGGGTCGGATTTGGGGAAAAGATTGGATTAATATTATTAATATAATATTATTGATGGGTTTTGGTTGAATTTTTGTAAAGGAAATTGGTAAAGATTTATGTTTCAAATGTTGAAAAATAGATGATGAATGAAGAAGAAGGGATTTTATTAAATTTGGGTAGTGGGAATACGCGTGAAGACTAGATGAGAGATGTGAGATGAATCTTGACGTTTGATAAAGTATAATAATAAGTTGAGTAGGAAAGAGTAATGGCTTTAGGCCGGGCCCATCAAGTTTTTTTTTTTTTTCTTTAGCTTTTACTGTTACAAATCATCAAGTCGACAACAATCTTTTCTAACACCATAACTGCAAAACCTTTATTTTTAAGGTCAAGACATTATTAATTAAAGTATATACGTGTAGATAATAACGTAAACATAAATATAGACATAAGCCTAATATGGGATGTTGTCTAGACGCCGCAATGCGTAAAAAAGTCAAGATGTAGTCACGTAGGGAGGTTGTTTTTTCGTATATTTCTATAAACACTAGAAAAATACTGTATATAATAATTTAAATCATCTTATATATAAATAAAGGGAAAGTTATATGTTAAGATGCGAGTATAGACGTTATGCGTAAAAGGGTGGTTATTCTATTTGATGGACGTAATGCGGAAAAGGAAAACTTGAAAGGGAAAAGGGGTTGGTTTCCCTTCATATTTCTATAAAATGTTAAGAGAAACTGCCTTAAGATATGAGTTTGGAAAGTTGCAACCTTCAAGGTCTACTAATAATTTGACTTAATGCATATTTAAGATTAAATTTTAACTAGAAGAGTAGAAGATACTCGTCTATTGAATAAAATAATATATTGTTTGAGAAAAAAATAATATATTGTATGTATCTCAAAATCAATTTAATTTAAAAAACTGACTAAAAATTTTAAATAATGACCGTTTTATATTAACTTTTTAAATATTTTAATTGGTTAACTTAAAGTGATACAATTTGGTGTGTTTTCATCGATTTACGTTGATGAAATAAGTTTTACTCTACTAGAGTACAAACTACAAAGTCAAGGACAAAATTATTATAAATAACAAAAAAAATAAACGAAAAAACAAAAGAAAGGATAAGACTTTAAGAGAAACGTCTAAAGAAGGGCACGTATGTGTAAAACAAGTCCAGATAGACTCCGTCAAAGACGAGTTAAATATCAAAATCCCGCCGGTGAGTGAACAAAATAAAATCACACATTCTCTCTCACAAAATACAGTAATACACACACATTCTCTCTATCTATATATTATACAGGGTGAGGCTAACGTATAAAGCTTCTTAACGTAAGAAGCGTAAAAAGCAATCTCAGCCATTAAATTAACAAGATTTCTGGATGCAGATTAAAACCCTAATCATACTTGGGTTAAACTAACCAAACGTAAAATAGAAAAACCGCCTAATTTTTTTTCAAATCGTAACAACAGAACTAATTTTACCCTGATTTTTCATCATTTTCAGATCGATTCATGTTCAGAATGATTGCACAATTCAAAAAAAAAAAAACTATTACAGTGAACGAAAAAACGTAATATCAGTATTTGATCTAAAAATAATAAAAAACAGAGGATTAAACCAATCATATGAACAATTATGAATTGTAATAGTTGTCGAATACTATGAATTTTGTTTCATTAATTAAGGATGATTAAACATAAAAATTAGGTTAAAAAAAGTTGCAGAGGAAGAAGATGAAGTTGGTGAAAACAGACGCACTCGTCAAAATTCAGACGCACTCATCAAAAATTCAGACGCACTCATTGAAAGTTTGGGAGCAGTCATTGAAAATTTTGGACGCACTCATCAAAACAAAAAAAAACAAACGCACCTTACCAAAAAAACAAACGCACTCAAAGTTGTGAAGGCACTCAAAAAATAAAACAAACGCACTAAAAACAAAAACAAACGCACCTGAGGACATCAAACAAACGCACGTTTCAAACATGAGAAACAAACAAACGCAGCCTTCAACCTTCAATTCTTTCTATATTGTTTTTTGTATTGAAATACTCCAAGCTGTTAAATATCATCTTGTTTAAGAAAAGAACATCGCGTTTCTTCCAAGGATACACAACACATTCTTCTTTCAAGATTTTCAACATGTTTTCACAGCATCATCATCCACAGGGTCACCACTACCCAGCTCCATCCATGTATTCCGCTTCTCACTCCTAATAACACTGTAAATAACTGCAACCAAGCCTTCAACCTCCTCTAAATCACCTCGAAAAACCCACATATCTACTTTCGATATCAACATTATCATCATCGTTGTTGGTTTTCATTGTTGGCATGGTGTAAGACGAGAAGGTGAAAGATGACGTGGTGGTGTCGGGTGTTGGTTCGGTGGCGGTGGCGGCGGCGATGGTGGTGGTGGTGGTTGTGGTGGTGGTGTTGGTTTGTGGTGGTCAGATCTAGATCTAGATTGGTTTGTTTCCAGCGAAGATGAAAATAGGTTTAATTGGGGGTTAACTGTGGTTAGTTAAATTGACAGGTGTCAATCACTGGTGGCTTCTTACGCTTCTTATTTTAAGGGGCTTTATACCGTATACTTTCTCTATTATATATACATAACTAGATTTATATTCTGGGAACGTCCCGGCGTTGAGAAATCTAATATGACATATCAATTTTACATACGAAATAGACTGATGCACTTTACAGTTACATGCAGGAAAGTTTTGGGTTAACCTAAAACAATTAACAATGTATAACTCTAATATTATATAATTCATATTTACTGCTTTGAACATAATTAATGACTTGCCTATACATGATTAATGCATAACCTGAACACTTTGTGTGTTTTTTTCCTGTATGAACAAAAGCCCACAGAAAATAGTCGTTTTTTTTTCGTTTTTTATATAGCACTATGGTACTCGTTGAAAATATAATAAAACACTCGTTAATTTGGTGTAATTTTTTTCTTTAACAATCTCGTATATAAAAGATATTAATGTTTAAAAAATATGGGATGAAACATGAGAGAAAAAAAATCCAATTTTGTTTTTAAATAACTTAATGTCACATGGCATCCTACATGGCACTCTAAAGAAAGAGACTGCATGTATGAGTGTCATGTGGTTAAAAGTCTTCACGCAAGTTATCATGCCATGTCAGTGCCACGTAAGAAGTTATAACGTTAAAAAAATTTGATTGGCAAGTACTTGGATGGTCATTAGCGCTCGCTAAGAGAATGGCAGAGGGGCTAATGGCGCCCTCCCTTGGCAACAGTGGGTGATGTACACGGAGGTGATGTACACGGAACTACCAGCTGATGTGGAGGTGTGGCGTGAGCCCACATCGCACTGTCTTAGTGACTTTCTAATTGTGATTCTTTCAATACAAACCAGTCTTGATCATATGTTAATACTTGCAACCTAAAGGCGGTTGGCTTAACGGTGTTAAAATGTTGAAAAATGTTTTAATTTTCTAAGTGACGAGGGCTCGAAGTAGCATTCACGATTGTTTCAATTATTTTGAGAAAATTGCTCGAATAATCCATGTGGTTTGCACTTTTTTCACCTACAGACCCCAAGTTTTCAACATTACAGCCATTGTCCTGAAACAGTGAAATTTTTTAACTCGGATAGTCCCTGGAGCTAACTGAGGTTAAATAATCCAGTTAAGTGGGTGTAAAATTACTAAACTACCCTTTCTATAAAACAAATAAAATATAACACTAATGGGCCCCACGTTTTATAATTAAATATATAAAAAAACCCCTTAATCCTTACACCACCACCAACTTCATCTTCCCCACCCTACCACCACCAACTTCATCTTCCCCACCCTTCATCTTCCAAACCCGAACCAAAACTACCACCGCCGTTGCCGCTTCTTTCAACCACCACAGCCACCACCATCATCGGCCAAACACCACCAACAACCATCAGATCTAGAGAACCACCATCAGACCAAACACTAACCCGAGTTCTTGAACCCATCAGATATGGAGAACCAACACCACCATCGAACAACCAGTAAGTGACCCCCAACACCACCTCTGACCTGCTAACAACCACCACCACTCCCCGTCTAGCTTCACCCTGTACTACTGCAACATAACGAACCCATCCTATCATTTTTACCCCACCACGGGGCCACTGTCAACGCCACCAGCACCACCTGGCCAATTTTTGTCCATTCTTATTCCATGCCCCCAACACTAAGGCAGATGCCACACGTCGTTCCATGTACACTTAAGGCCACGACCACACCATGTAGTAATAAAATAATGTAACTCATGATTTCCCATTATCAGTATAATTTCTTGCTAACCATATCTCACAAATTATTATTATTATTTATATATTTATGTGTTTGCACATGTTCTTTCCACTCCCTCATGATCACCCTAATTTTTTGCTTAGTGTATCTCGCAATTATTGCTTTGTATATATTCATGTGCTTGCATTTCTTCTAGCATATAGGATTCGAGTGTTTCAATTGTGGTTAATGCAGTTTAAGTTCGCTAATGATTATGCCACATACCAAGACAAATATTTTGGTTAATTGAGTATGGCTTAACCGAACCAATATAAATGTCGTTTTCTGTCTTAACGTGCGGGCACCCTACTAATACTAGAGGTGTACAAAATACCCGAACCCGAAAAAAATACCCGAACCTGGGTATTTTAAAACCCGGGTATTTAAAAACCCGGTTATTTAATACCCGAACCCGACCTACCCGTAGGGTATTTTAAAACCCGGTTATTTAATACCCGAACCCGACCCTACCCGGTTATTTAATACCCGAACCCGGCCCTACCCGTAGGGTATTTTCGCAAACTAATGTATTAAAATTAAAATTTTACTACAAAAAACACAAATATATATAACATAAAACATATTGTAAAAAAACAATATATAGTATAACCAACACGCCCAAGTTGACCCAAACCCGACCCGTTTTGTAACATCCGGCCCCTCTCACCACCAATATTGTCCGCTTTGCCCCCGATGGGTTGCCCATCCAGGAACTCACGGCTTTGTTTTTGGTTGCCCTGGTGGAGACTTCCCAGGAGGTCACCCATCCTAGTACGACAATATTGGTGGTGAGAGAGAGGCGGGGTGTTACAAATGGTATCAGAGCCACTCCTGTGCCGTTCGGGATGGTGGGGCAAACCTCATCGAGGACGATGAGTCCCTAAGGGGGGTGATTGTAACAGTACGGATTTCTGAGAAGATTAATATGGACCTTTGTATGACACCCTAGGCAAATCCCACATCGGCCGTGGCCAGGAGAGATCCTTGGTTCATAAGTAATCCAATGCCTCTTAAATCACCAACGCGTTTTGGGCTTAATGTTAGTGGATGAGAGGAGAACTCTACAGTTAAGCGTGCTCAGATGGGAGCAGTACCAGGATGGGTGACCTCCTGGGAAGTCTCCACCAGGGCAACCAAAAACAAATCCGTGAGCTCTGGATGGGCAACCCATCGGGGCAAAGCGGACAATATTGGTGGTAAGAGAGGCGGATGTTACACGTTTAGCTAAACGGGTTCGCGGGTTTGACCCGAACCCATTTAGACTAAACCTAAACCCGCTAATTTCGTGTTAGATTCGGGTCGTGTCGGAAATTCACACGCTTACTTGAAAAATAGGTATCTAGTACCCGAAAATGGGTATACCCGAAATCGGGTATTGAAAACCCGAACCCAAACCCGACCTGAACCTGGTATATAGGACGAAAATACCCTACCCGAACCCGACCCAATTATTTCATAATACCCGGTTATACCCTACCCGGTCATACCCAAACCCGGATACATAACCGAACCCGGGTATTCAAAAAACCCGGTTTTGTACACCTCTAACTAATACAGATAACATGCGTTGCTAACCCATATTATATTGTTTTCTATATTTTGTTTGGCCCATCCTTTGGCCCAGTATTTGAAGTTTGTTTACTTTTAAGCCCATGCCCACAAACCTCGACACTCATACTAAAAGTTATCTACTTTTGTATGTTTCTTGTTTTTCTCGAGACTTAATTGATGAACGTAGAAGGTTCGGAGTTAGATTAAATTTAATTAAAAAAAATAGTGTAATTCTTTTGAACAATTTGTCTATGTTTATTTTTGTATGAAAGTTGTAATTGGAAACCACTCAAAAACAACAACCTCCTATATATGAAAAAAAAAAGGACCAAAGTTATGGTAGCATATGCAATGTTATATCTATAAGACTACCCAAAATCCAGAACCAAGAAACAGATTTCATATGATCTACAACTTTCTCATGAATCTTGATGAAGAAAAAGTTGAAAACTTTTTACTCATAAAGATTGCGAGAAGCTTTCGAATCATCATCATCCTTGGTTGCTGAGATGCCCGAGTTTCTCAAGCATCGTTGAAACATCTTTCGTCTCGTCTAGATAGTACTCTGCTGCACTTGGTTTCTCTCCAACTACACATGTAAACACTGAATTGTTGTTAGTAATCTGACCCTTTGTTATTCCATCCGCAATCGCCACAAACATGTCTTCATCACTTTTATCATCTCCAACGCTCAACACGAACTCAGCCTGCTTCCCTTTTTCAGCCATGAATGCAAAAATCTTCTCTACAACTATACCTTTAGAGACCCCCTATAGTTGCATTCATATTTAGTGAAAATGAAGTCAAAAGATTTTACAAATCTGTGCCTATGCATGTCATAACAAGTAGGTAATTAAATGGGTACCTGTGGTTTTACTTCTACAATGTATTGACCACGTTTAACGGCAACGGGCTCGTTAGCCAGCACGTTTTCAAGATGGTCCAACAGTTCCTTAGCCTGGTCCGACCCGAAATCTTTATCAGCATCTTCATAGTGCCAAACCATTGCAGTTTCTTTCTTTTCAATATAGGAACCATCAGTAGCTTCTGTGTAAAGATTCATAACCGGCTCAGCCATCTCCATCCACCTCACACTATTCTCACGTGCGCACATTTCCCATTCCTGATCACTCGCCCACCTGTTATGATTTCACAAAATAATTACCTAAGATTTGCGTAGTTTTGTAAGATTTGCATGGACGATATTATATGAGTTTAAAGTTATACCTTATAAAGTATCCATGCTCGGCTGCAATGGCGAGTTTCTCACACGCGCTGAACCAATTGCCAAGATTTTCTTTACTGCGTCCACTAACGATGAACACCATGTTCTTTGGATCATTGCACAGTTTGTTGATCAGGGAGATAACAGCCTCAGTTGGAGATTTGCTGATAGATGGAGTAATGGTGCCATCATAGTCCAAAATTATGGCCCGATTTCGAGCCATAGAATAAGCATTCTCCAAGATATCTGTATCCAACTTGCTAAATTTCTGATCAAATAAAACAACTCTAGTATCTAACCCAAATCCTAAATTCACGCATCGTTTATGGGAATGATCGATGCACGTTTGCTCTAAATCTTGAAAGAAGCTACGAGCCCAGTTAGCTACATCATGGGTCGTAATGTAATGATAATGCTTCAGGTGAACAGTTTCTTTATGGAGATCAGAAGCCATGAGAGCGGTAAACATGGCTTCCGCCGTGTCTTCCACATCCCACGGGTTGACCCGTATGGCCCCAGTTAAAGAAGGTGAACACCCAATGAACTCAGAAACCACTAACATGCTCTTTTTTGGATTATTAGCATTTGGGTCGTCAACACCTTGTCGGGAAACGACGTACTCGTACGGGATAAGATTCATGCCGTCACGTAACGGTGTAACAATTGCCACCTCGGAAACAGCATAATAGGCAGCCTTTTCACTTAACGAAATGGGCTTATCGATAAACACAATGGGCTGGTATCCCGGCCTTCCTAGTTCAGTATTGATTCTTACACAGATTGTTCTTATCTCATCATTGATCTCAACAACATCTTGACCACGCCCACGAGCCGGATTCACGATTTGCACCAAAACTGCACGCCCTAGCCAACTACTACCAGGGTGTGATTTAAGCAACTTCTCCATTGCTAAAACCTTGAAGTTCACACCTTTGAATATATCCAAATCATCAACTCCAAGTAGCACGGTTTTCCCTTCGAAACGTTTTTTAAGTTCTTGAATCTTCAATCTTGTATCCGGCTGACTCAAGTACGACTCCATTTGACCAACATGAATCCCACTCGCCTTAATCTTGATCTCAATGCTCCTTCCATTATATTCCAAGAAAATGTACCCCTTTTTCAACTGGTGATCCAAACCAAACATCCGGCTACAACACGATAGAAAATGGCGAGCATAATCATACGTATGGAACCCGATAAGATCAGCATTTAAAAGACCTTTCAAGATCTCGTTTCTCATTGGTAGGGTCTTGTAAACCTCTGAGGAAGGAAACGGGCTGTGAAGAAAAAACCCGATTTTAAAACGACAAAAATCTCGCCTCAAGAAAGTCGGCAGCATCATTAAATGGTAGTCATGTATCCAAACATAATTGTTATCATTGTTTACTACCTCCATCACCTTTTGTGAAAACTCTTTGTTCACGAAAACATAAGCATTCCATGAGTCACGACTATCCGGGACAGTATTGATATCAGAAGCCGGAAGCTTGTAATGAAATATCGGCCACAAATACCGCTTACAAAAGCAGTGATAATATTGGTCCCATTTTGTAGTAGGGACAAAAACAGCAACACAATTAAATCTATCGAGCAATGTCTTCGACACGTCATTATATTCGGTAGTACCAACGTCAGCCCTAAGTGCGCCGACATAGAAAACCTCCAAGGCTGCGGGCAATGCATCTTTGATATGCATGTAAATCGAACTCTCGTCCCAAGTGAAATCCCAAAAGGACATTCCATTGTCGTCAGTCTTACGTGCAGCTATTATAGGTAACTGATTCGATACGACAATTAACCTATTTGGGACATCCGAAGGGACATCAGATGAAACATTATCATCTTGATCAGATTGTGACAAAACTGCAGGAACAGACATTGCTCTCTCTAACAAAATCTACCAAATTTGTAGACAAAACCTCTCGAACGATTGTTAAGGAAGCTGCGCCTAAACGAGAAAGGATCTGCAAATGTGCAAAACAATCAATCACATACCAAAAAAACTAACAAATCAAGAAAACATTCAAGAACTTAAAAAACAGATCAGCAGATAAAAATCACTAAAAACTCGAAGCCGAATTCAGTGAAACACAAATCCACTCAACAATCAACAAGATTCCTATACATACACATATATCACACTCCAAAAAAACAGAAATTAGGCCTGTTATTTATAAAAAGAATGAATGATATAATAATCAGAAAAACAGAAAATAGGCCTGTTATACTTATATATATTATTCAAAAAATCAACATTAATATTCTCAAAGTCAACAATAAATGTTACTGTTAATTACATTCTATACATAAACACATGGATCATATTCTAAAACACAAACCGCTTAATATTTAAAAAAATCTTGAAAATGCGAGTTTATTTTTAGTATATACTTCAGTCAACTTAAATACAACAACAACATTATCATAAACCGATCACTTTCTATACACAAACACATAAATGACGATCCAAAACCTTATCAAGATTTTAGAAACAAAGAACAAATAATAATCAGATATATTGAAAATGCAAATAATCAACTACAACAAAACATAAAGATTATATAAAAATAATAATAATAATAATAATAATAATAGTAATAATAATAATAACCAAAAGTAAACAGAGTCTGTTTATTTCAAGAAATGTTGAACACTAACCTCTGATGATCAATGGGGTTTGGAGATGAAAGAAACAACTCTTTGATTTCAAGAAGATCGACAAGTGGGCTTCTTGATCAGTACTCTCTCTGTGTCTCTCTGTACTCTCTCTCTCTCTCTCTTTAAAACTACAAGACTTGTTTGGGTGACATAAGAAAGCTCTAAAACAATGAGGTCGGTGCTTATGTAATATTTATAGTTGAAAATAAAATAAAATAAAAGAAAATGAAATTGAAAATATTAATATTATGAAAATAAAAGAAGGGGGAAAACAAAAGAGGATAAGGGAAGCCAGCAGAGCAATAATATGTGAAGCCAACTGGATTAATATCATCACGCGCCGTCGTAGTGTACGGTTGTTGGGGACGTGTTGCTCACGTGTCCATTTCTTTTTCTTTATAACACTTTCTATTTTATTTTATGAGATAAAGTATGTTATGTAGATTGTAGAAGTCAAACTTATTAATCTCAATCATAAATTGTTAACGACCAAAAGATAAAAAGAATTAACACTCGCCTAGAAAATATTGTACTTGTTATATATATATTTTAACAAATTAACTTCATTAAAACAAAGCAAAAAGTCCTAAAACGAGACCTTAAGCCCAAACCGTTACATCATATACATAGGATTTTTTCACCACTCAATTCAAATAAGGTTATTACATGATGTCCTATTTTTAAACCACCAAAACGTATTTGCTTTGATATTCTCAACAATAACCGATGCTTTAGTTGTCTTCCTGTTGAAAACCTTATCATGTTGCGCCAATCAAATAGCCCACATCGAGGCAATAATAATCCCATGAAGGATCTTTTTTCTGCTTCTTGTTCCCTGCGGCGGTTTTGTAAGGTTCCGATAAATTTGTAACATCAAAGGCGTATATAGCAGGAATCTTGCACCAAATTGGCAATCCTCGCCCAAACCTCCATAGCCACAACACCGTTTTTTCCGCTCCAATTTGAACAAGTTGGGACACCTTATTCTGACTGATTCCTCACCACACCAATTATCAATCCAGAATTGTTTAATCTTACCATCCCCTGCCTTACCATTGAAACGTCCCATTTCACACTGCTGAACAATCTTCTTCCACGGATTAATAATATACTTATTGCAAGGCATGACTGACCAAACTACTCTACTCTCATGATATTCATCAACAATCCTCCTCCAAAGACTATCATATTCCTCCCGATATCGCCACCCCCATTTGATAATCAAAGCGTCATTAGTAACACTAAGTTTGCCTATGCCAAGATCTCCTAGATTTATAGGTAGCGTCACCCGGTGTCAAGCAACCTAATTAATATTTTTTTCAATTCACTATTGCCCGACCAAAGAAAACTTCTCATAATCTTCTTTAATTTAACAATGAGCGCTTTCGGCGCTTTATATAGCGAGAAAAAAATAGACCGGGAGGCTCTCCAAAACTGATTTAATCAAGGTAAGGCAGTCCCAATTGATAAAGTTTTCGCCTTCCATTTGCTAAGCCGATTATGTACTTGTTATAATTGTTATTGCAGTTTGCTTAAATAAAGAATTAAATACCGAGAGAAATATTATGTACGGTGTGAAGTTACTGATCTGTGATTTTTTGCTTTTATACGTAACGTATATTAAGGTTTTTCTAACGATTCCTAAGATTTATGAACGCTGAATTTCGAGATTTTTTAACTTACTCATAAAGTGTTATAAATTTAAAATTATGAAAAATTGAAATCGATAGAATTAAACTTGAGCTTTTACTTGGTTTAACTCAATTGCTAGACCATGCGTAGTGGGGGGCTTTATTTATAAAGCCCCCCTTCCTGATTGGTCTACGTGGCTGCTGGGTCAGCATGGAGAGAGAAACTGAAAAAGGGGTGTAGTGGTAGGGGCTTTATTTATAAAGCCCCTATTAATATTTTATTTTATCTTTTAAATAAAAAAATAATAAAAAAGAGAGAGAAAGTCTGATGTGGCAAAGGATGATTGGAGGGGGCTTTATTTGTTCCGGCGCCACAAGTATAACGCCAAGGCCAACTTTTGAAAAATGGAGCCCCCATGTAATGGTGTTGGGGGCTCCATTTTTGTGTATAGCGCCCAAAAACCTTACCACTACGGTGGGTCTTAGGATAAGTTGTCGATAGGGCATCGGGAGATGTGACTCTCAACTTGAAAATTTTAACCGTATAAGGCCATGCGTAGTGGGGGGCTTTATATATAAAGCCCCCCTTTCTGATTGGTCCACGTGGCAGCTGAGTCAGCATGGAGAGGGAAACTGAAAAGGGGGTGTAGTGGTAGGGGCTTTATAAATAAAGCCCTATTAATATTTTATTATATTTTTTAAATTAAAAAAATAATAAAGTTATAATAAAGAGTGAGAGTGTATGAGGTGTCAAGCCTTCATTGGAGGGTCTAAAAATGGTTTGGCGTTATTGTGATGGAGCCCCTGCATGATTTTGAAGAATAGCGCCCCTATGTTTTAGTGTTTGGGGCGCTATGTTTTCATTTTTTGGGTATTTCGCGCCCCACTACGGTGGGTCTAAGATTATAAAATGAGAATTCTGATGTTTACGAGGAAACAACCATATAACCACATTTTAGATACACTTTCATAATCAGAAATGAAATAATAACATGGAAACCGGTCCCAAACCTTTCCATTTTCATCCCTATACACAATATCCACAATATAGGTTTTTTTTTTTTTTTTTTTGCCATTTTAATAATTTCAACATCTTATTTAGTTATTCTAAAAAGTGTATTAAGTGTATAATTAAAAGAGCAAGTGGGCAACCATAAATGGAATGTCTAAGAGAGCAAGACATACGTTGGATGTGAAATTTAATTCATCTTGAAAATCTTTTCGTAAATTTATTAATTTTATAACACAAAAGAAAAACTTTTAAAATTAACATTTTATTTATTAGTGTGACTGTGTGAACATGTGAATTATATGAAATTATACTTTTGTTTTTTACCCTTATCATTTAAATAGGTGCTCTTATTGAAAGTGAAAATAAAATCAATGTAAAGTGCAACATAAAATAGGTTAGTTATAGAAACAGGCATCATATGGTAGGTAACACTAAAACCTTTCCTTGATTCATTTTATCCCATAACCCAACACATGGGTATGGTTAAAATCAAAGATACACTAATTTGGTCAAATAAATGGAAGATTTTTTTATTTTTTTTTTGATGGTGAATTGACTTTTGTTAAAAAAAATTCCATCAAAAAGCTAGAGTTAGAAGACATACACAACATCATAAGTAAATTAATTTGATAAATGCCTTAATGATATTCGTTAATTAATTGTCATATAATTATCCAAGAACTGACGCAAAACATCAAATAATATGTCTTACTTGTGTTTGAGAGTACGTCTTAACACATTTAATAATTTATTGTATTATAATTATATTACACAAAATTGTTATACACCTATACATGTTATGTTATTGATTTAACTAACATTAATTACCAATGGTGTGCAGATCAGTGTAGATAGATGTTGAAATAATATCTTTTGTGTAGGTTCAACTTTTGTTATAATAATGTAGATTTAGAAATAGGTTTAAGGGTATTTAACTTTTCGTTAAAAAGCTAGCCATTACTCCAATTAAATCAAGTGCAAATATGATCCAATTAAAAATAGTGAGGCAGATCGTTTTATACTTAATATTAATATTAGTGAGTGTATTATCCCTCACCTTCTAGTAGAGTGGTACGTGTCCGGATGATAGGTGACTTGAGGCCGAGGGGTCACAAGTTTGAGCCTTGAAGGATATCAGGTTTTACTGATTATTATATTGCCGTGCTTTCGGGTGGGTGGATGGTCGGGTTTTCTCTGAATTGGTGGACCTGAAGGACCGGGTGCCCTGTCGGTATCCTAAATTCGTCATAAAGCTAGGGACTCTCATAGAAGTCCGTGACAACTTTATTGGGCTTTTAAAAAAAATATTAGTGAGTGTATTAATTTAAAATGTATGTTCAATAAATGACTTTAATTACGTGTTCTTAGAAAATAATTTATAAAATCCAACGATAAATACATGTAATTGAATATATTAAATATTATCAACTATACTACTATATAGTGTATTTTAGGCGGGCAAATAATACTTTCATATTCATCTAGATTGGCAACATTGTAATTTAATTTATTTGATAAGACAAATTTAATACAACATATTAAATGCAACATACTTGAATTTAAAAATTCTGTTTTGACTAAGAGCTTCATTTAATCAAAATGAATCATGATTTAATTTAAGTTCTAATTTTTACATCATGACCTAAGTTTTTCATCATATCTATAATATAATATAATGCATTTGGAAATGATTTATGTAAAATTTAAATAATATATTACAAAATTTTAACCTTATATTACAAAATTAATAAAGTTAATAACGGATGTAAAATTTTTTTACATCATCAAGTTTTGGTGAGTTAAAGAGTAGTTACACATTCTTTGCTTGCCCCTCATATTTACTCAACTCTTAGTAATTTAAATAATACTTGCATTATCACCGTCCCTTTTTACCAATATATTTCTTTTAGTTAATATCTGAACAACTATTTTGATTTATTTGTGTTTAGTGACCTGTTTCATCTTATAGGGATGCTAATTAATAATTACGTTTATTATTTTACATATCATATATTCAATGCATCACGTTGGTCTCATATTCATAGGCCAACCCTACTTAACAAAGTGAGGAATGTTAATTCATCACTGGAATTTGTTTTATCTGCTTGTTTATCAAAATATTTTTCTATAAAAAAGAAAATGACTATAAGTTCTCACTTCATTCGTTTACCGCAACAACAAGAAAACGATTTGAAATATCATTGGGTATTAATAGTATCTTTATATATTCAAAAGCATCTAGGTATCTCTTATTTATGTACTAGCAGGAAACCCGCACGTTGCGGCATAGTCGACAATATAGGGTGGTCGGAAACGTAATTCAAACATTAAAATGATTAAATGAATCAATATTTAAGGTGTATGTATGTGTGTGTAAGCACATGTGATTCGTAATGGAGTAATTTTTTAAAGGCTACAAGGAGACATGATAGTATGCTACGTTCTATATACCATATGTAATTTGACCTACATGCTTATAAAAAAATGTAAGTAGCGGTTCGACTCATTAGCAACTATTATGATACTAATAGTCATGATTAATATGTTGAAAGTGTCAAATCTGAAAGGATTGTTGAGGAGAAAAATCATAGTGACCGTTATAAGATCCACATTATGAGGGGGTTGGAACGATTCACATGTAATCAACCTAAAAAGAAGCATACACATAACTTTTTTCACATAATAAAAGCAATGCAATACAACTGCTAATTAAGTGCATCATAAATTTCTATCATTGGCATCGGAAAGTGAAAATTGGAAGTTAGGTTAGTTGAAAATATTTCACATAAGACGTCCCAACCTGAGAACTTTATAGACGTGCATATATCGGTTTTTTGATAGGAACCAAACCGATTCCTAACCGGTCCGTGTTTGGTGTCAGTTCGTGTTCGAACCGGTTGCGGTTTGGTTTGGTTCGGTTTTAGTTCGTGAACCAATTCATGCACACATTTTTTTTAAAGAAAAGACATCAGAAAATTATTATTTTTTTTTACGTAAGGTTCGACTTTTATTGATTCTTACAATCTTTTTAAGTTGTATAGGTATATATTTGTATGTGTAGAAACCTTTTTGTATAATTTTGTTATATATAAATTTTATTATATAAAATTGTAATTTTTTAATAAAATATAGTGATTACTTAATTCTGCTTGATACCCTTTTCATTATTTAATTCTTATAATATTTGATACACTCATTGATATAAACTAGTAGGGTGCCTGCGCGATGCGACGTGAGCACAACATTTCGATTTAAGGATTGTATGAGGTGATTCAGTTCAATTTTGGCCCACATGCTTATCAAATGTAATACTTCTAATTTTTATCGTCTCCCCCGTAATAATTCGCCTAACAACATCTACACAAAAAGCAAACAAATTTTGTATTGTATTGAGCCCGTGCTCCGTTACGGGGTCTGATATATTTGACATGATTGGAATGTGTAATTTGATAGAGTTCAAACCGTGATTATTCTCATTGATCTCAAGGGTATAAATAATACAAAACAATATCTCCTAAATATGGTAACAGATAAATACAATAATTACAGATAAATCTATTCTAAATATATTATCTATTACACCCCCGCAGTCGAAGCGGGAGGAGACCGGATGCTGAGACTGGATCTGAAATCTTCAAAGAGAACACGCGGCAAACCTTTCGTAAAGATGTCAGCAATCTGGTAACGCGAAGGAACATGTAAGATGCGAACATGTCCGCGTTGAACCTGTTCCCGTACAAAATGAATATCCAACTCGATGTGCTTTGTACGCTGATGTTGCACGGGATTACCGGAGAGATAGATAGCGCTGACGTTATCACAATAAACCATGGTAGCTCGTGTAACCGAACAGACAATTCAAGTAAAAGGTTGCGCAACCAGCAAATCTCAGCAACGACATTCGCAACACCACGATATTCTGCTTCAGCACTGGATCGGGAGACGGTAGGTTGCCGTTTCGAGGACCAAGAGATTAAGTTGTCGCCGAAATAGATGCAATAGCCACTAGTAGAACGGCGGGTGTCCGGACACCCCGCCCAATCAGCGTCTGTGTAGGCAACCAGTGAAGAGGCAACAGATGATGACAAATACAGACCATAACTGGTCGTGCCCTTAATGTACCGTATAATGCGCTTGAGAGCATTCCAGTGAGCCACACACGGGGCATGCATGTGCATACATACCTGCTGAACCGCATAAGTGATGTCAGGACGGGTAAAAGTAAGGTACTGAAGGGCGCCAGCTAGACTCCGGTACAAGGTCGGATCATGAAACTGTTCATCCGGAGTGGCCCCTAATTTCGAGTTAGAGTCAACTGGAGTCGCTACAGAGTTGCAGGACTGCATACTTGCACGAGCAATAATGTCTGTGGCATATGACTGCTGTGAGAGAAACATGGTGTTGTGCTGGCGGGTAACCGAAATACCCAAAAAATAACTCAGAGGCCCCAAATCTTTCATGGCAAATTCGGTAGCAAGATTCGCCAGAAGTCGGGTGCGAAGACTGTCAGAGGAGGTGACTAAGAGAATGTCATCAACATAGAGAAGCAAGTATGCTGTGTCAGAGCCCTGCTGAAAAGTAAATAAAGATGCGTCACATCGGCTATGAAGAAAGCCAAGCTGAAGAACATAATCAGTAAACCTTTGGTACCATGCCCGGGGTGCCTGTTTCAACCCATATAAAGACCTGCGCAATAAACATACATGATCCGGGAAAATTTCTGTCCCGAAAACCCATAGGTTGATGCATATAAACCGTTTCTTTCAAGTTCCCATGGAGAAACGCATTAGTGACATCAAGCTGGTGAACTGCCCAACCTTTGGATAGAGCGAGAGACAGAACTGTGCGAATGGTCGCCGGTTTAACAACCGGACTAAATGTCTCTCCGCAGTCAATGCCCACCTGTTGGGAGCGGCCATCGCACACAAGACGTGCTTTGTACCGCTCCAAAGTACCATCCGACCTGAACTTATGTTTGAACAACCACATGGACCGAATAATATTCATATTGGGTGTACGAGGAACTAACTCCCATGTCCCATTTCTAATTAAAGCATTGTACTCGGTGGTCATGGCAGCCAACAATTCCGGACTGGCCAAGGCATCGGTGGGGTTTTTGGGAATAGGTAAAAGGTCGGGTTTTAGTGGAAGCGGATAGGTTAAATGGGATTTTAGGTTTAAAAATACCGCTCATAGAGCGGGTGTGAATTGTACGGTTTGCGGGTGCGGGTGAGGGGTTGGCCAAGTCTGGTTGAGGGGCGGGTGTTTGTGAGTGGGCTGAAGTGGCGGGTGTGTAGTGGACGGGCGAGTGGCGTTTGAATGGTCAGGCAAGGTGGATGTAGGTCGGGTGGGTAATGGGCCAGATGTGTGAGGCGCTTGGGCTGTGGGCTGGTGTGTTGGGCCGGTGGTAGGGTGGGGAGGTGGATTGGGCTGTTGCGGCAGTGGGCTGGGAATGGGTTGGGAAGGGTGAGGTGTGGTCCGTAGGTGTGGGCAAAGGTGGTGCGGAAAGGGATCGGCTAGGAACTCGTAAGTGGGTGAGGGTCCGATGGTTTGGGCGAATGGGAAAGTGGTCTCATCGAATGCAACATGACGAGAGATAAAGTATTGTTTGGTGGTAAGGTCTAGGCAACGGTATCCACGATGGGTGGGCGGGTACCCAAGGAATACACAAGGTTGGGAGCGATTTTGTAATTTGTGAATAGTGGTGGAGGGTGAAAGTGGGTAACATAAACAACCAAAGACACGTAAGTGATCATAGGTGGGTGTGGACATATATAATAGTTCCGTTGGGTTTTGTTGTGAGTGGTTTTTGATAGGAGAATATTAAGTAGGTAGGTGGCGGTTTCAAGGGCAAAGTGCCAAAGGTGGGTGGGTAAGGAGGCGTGAGCCATTAATGTGCGGACCATGTTATTTATGGTTCGAATTTTACGCTCTGCCTTACCGTTTTGGGAGGATGTGTATGGGCATGAAAGGCGGTATAAGATACCGTTGGTGGTGAAAAAGGTTTGAAAGGAGGTGTTTACATATTCAGGCCATTATCACATTGAAATGTTTTGATGGTTCGTTCAAATTGGGTTTTAATGGTTGAGGCGAAATTTGTAAATGAGGGGAAAACCTGGGATTTTTGGGCAATGGGGTAGGTCCATAAAAAAATTGGAATAGTCATCAAGGAACAAAACGTAGTATTTATGGCCCGAGGAACTAATTATGGGTGATGTCCACACGTCACTGTGTATTATGTCAAAGGGTTGTAATGTAACATTATTAGACGGAAAGAAAGGCAAACGCACACTTTTACCAAAAATACAAGACTGGCAAATATTATTAGAATGAAAATCAAAGTCTACTACATTATTTGTTTTTAATTTATTCAAAGATGCACGTCCTGGGTGGCCAAGACGGTGATGCCAGACTTGTGAAGAAATTGCAGCAAGGGCGGTGGGGTGGGAGGATGAGGACCCGAACAGCAAGGGATAGAGATCACCGCTGCTGTTGCATCGCAGGAGCGGTGCCTTGGTCTTGTAATCCTTCACAAGAAAACCAAACGGGTCAAACTCAACTGAAACAAAATTATCCGTGGTGACACGACGAACAGATATTAAATTTTTAACAAGTCTAGGTGAGTAAAGGACATTTTTTAGGATGAATGGTGGGAAAGGCTTGGGTAGGTATTTTGTGCCTTGTCCGAGGACCGGAATAGTGTCACCATTACCAACAATAATATTACGAGACAAGCAATTATTAGAAAAGGAGTGAAAGTCACCTTGCTCGTGTGTCATAGTGGAGGATGCGCCTGTGTCCATGTACGGAGTAGGATCCGGTTGGTGCAGAGACATGGTGTAGAGGGCCTGCTCTATGTCTGTGGGGCTATAAGCAGTGTGGGCTTGTTGTGGTTTGGAGCCAAGGAGTCCGGCCTGGGTATTGGGCTGTGAAAAAACATTGGGCCGGTTAGAGGTAGGGTAAGGGCATGGAGGAGTGGGCCAGTTGGGTTGAGGGTATTGGGCCGAAGGGTAGGAAAAAGGTGCAGGGGGCCATGGTTGGTTCCAAGGGTTAAAGTAATTGGGCCAAGGGGAGTTGTTATTGGGCCAGTAGGTTGGGTAACGTCCAAAGGGTGACCTGCCACCCGAAGAGGACCGGCCACGGCCTCTGCCACGACGGGTATTGTTGCCACGGGGTCGGGTGAAGGCATTGGGATCCGGGCGGGTGGTGTCTTGGGTAGGGTTACGGTGGGTGGTGGCGGCCAAGGCTTGGGAGGCTGTTTTGGAGGTGGTGCGGGCTTGGTCGGCTTTGCGGTTTTCTACCTCAATAATTTTGGAGCGAGCCTTATAAAAATTGGGTAGCGGTTCAGTGTTGGTGAGGATAGTGGCAATGCCCTCATATTGCTCGTTGAGCCCGGCAATGAGTTGAAGCACGAGGCGGTCATTATTCACCGGGGAATCAACGTTGGCCAGTTGGTCAGCAAGGGTTTTAAGTTCTTGGCAGTAAGCCGAGACGTTAGGGAAAGCGTCAAGGCGGGTGTTAGAGAACTTGTTCATGAGGTAGATAGCCCGAGCACTCTTATTATCTTGGAAGAGATCCTCGATGGCTATCCATGCCTCGTGGGCGGTTTTGGATTTGTCTATGACGGTGTGTAGGAGATCATTGGAAACGGTGCTGTATATCCATTGTAAGACAATGGCATCAAGCCGTTCCCAATCATCATGGGCATTGGAGGGTTCGGTAGGGGAAGGTGGTGGGCGAGGGAAGAGGTGGTCGTAAACAAGGTAGGCTTTGCAGTGGATGGTGAAGAGGGTGGACCAGGAACTGTATTGGGCTGAGTCGATTTCGAGGGTAATGGATATGTAGTTCTTGATGTTGGATATGGTGGTGGCCGGGTGAAGCTTGGACTCCACGGTAATGGTTTGGGGTGGAAGGGTGTTGTTAGTCATGATAACAGAAGAGTGTAGGAGATCGAAAGGAAGTAGGAGGGTAGCAGGAAGCAAGAGCCGATCGAAAAAGAATAGTTCCGATCGGAGGTAAGAAGGTGACGGCAAAGAAAAGTAGGTTTAGGGTTCACTGGACTCGTGATACCATGATAGAGTTCAAACCGTGATTATTCTCATTGATCTCAAGGGTATAAATAATACAAAACAATATCTCCTAAATATGGTAACAGATAACTACAATAATTACAGATAAATCTATTCTAAATATATTATCTATTATAATTGAATAGAGTTTTCATGTCACTATGAAGATTATACAAAAGTTCATACATTATGAAGTATGGATAAGTCAGTTGTTTAAAATATTAACATATCATTCATCTAATAATTTCAGCTAAAATTAAATAAAACAAAAAACATATAGTTCTCTAAGCAATATTTCATCTGTCATGAATTTGATTGAACAACAATGCTCCAATCTTCTTGTCATCCCTAACGCTGTGTTCCAGAGATTGACTTAAGGGGAAAGAGAAAGGGTCTCCATCCTCTTCCTTTCTCTCCAATTCCTTTCAAATTGGAAAGATTGAAAATCATCCCCAAAACCTCTATATTATCATTCTCATTCCCTCCCTTTCCCTCCTACAAAACCTTTGGAACACATTTTTTCCCCATTTCCTTCTAAATCCTTTCTCTTCTCCCGTTAAATGAAACTCTGGAACAAAGTGTAATTTGAGAACTGACCTACTTTCCAAGACCAACACCATGCTCAAAGCCATTCGCTTTGCAATTGCAAGAATCGCCACACGCTGTGATTGGGTAACACAATAATCCCCCTTCTACTAATATGGTTTTTGTTAGTAAAACCAACCTCATAAAGAAATTGCATAATGCAACCCAAAAATCATAAAAAATAAAATAATAATACTTTAAAAAAATCCAAATATAATAAAGATAAGTGAGTATCAATGAGTGTACCAAATATTGTAATTATAAGAATTAAATAATGAACTAGTTTTATACCCGCCGCGCGTTGCCGCGGCGGGGGCAAACGGATACTCGACTTGAACTTGCCACATTCCTAAACATGCAACCACCACCAACACCACATGCAGCAAATAAAGAGAGAAACGGAAATGACAAAGCAAACGACTCAGATATGCAGGTCATCATCGTGATCGTAGGCTCAGCGCCACTACGGCTGCAACCGGAGTTGCCATGCCAAATAGCAGGCAACCATCATCGCCGAAATGACTAAACATGAGAAACATCACCTGTCAGCAGCATCGAAAGGATGGTGCCTTATGCTCAACAACAATTAATCATCGATTTGTCGGCCCACCGCCACCGATGTACCTAAAAATCGCATTGTTCAAACCATTCTATAGGCAAGGATTTCATTGTAGCAGCAGGATTGATAACACCGAAACCGACAGCCGGATATACCGACGAACGCACGAATTGATACAACATCGGAACCCTCACATACTAAGCCTAGTAAACGTAAGTATAGGTCTAGGCTATACCAAAAGCATATGAACCCAAAAAAATGCCATAAAACCGAAAATATGAGGCTTAGATAATCGGAAAAGGCTACACGCTGTTTGGTTAACGTATGAGCCTGTCGGCTGCCCCGCCACGACATGGAATATCTCACGGATAAGTCCGCCATGGCTGCTGCCAAGTGGAAAAAAAACGAAACCAAAAGCAGCATGCCTATCATAGGCGGCAAAGCGAGAATCGCGATGCACAAACCATCTATAGCCAAAGACAGGGGCGGATTTAGGCTTCGTGCGACGGGTTCCCGGGAACCCAGTCGGTTTGTAAATTATAGTGTTATTGTATATAAAAAAATGAAAGGAACCCATAAGAAAAATGTTAAAGGAACCCATAACTAAAGATTTAGAGTGCTCTAATGGTTGCAATCCTCCTTAACACACAACAGATTCAAGTTCGAAACTTGTTTTTGTGCAGTTTTTTTTTTTTTGTTTCGTGTCTATTATTTTTATTCAAAAGCTAACCCTAACATAAACCAAACAAACACTGCCGCTCCAAACACACTGCAGCCTCCTCCAAACCCAACTCATCTCCTCCTGACCTCCTCTCCAAACCGTCCTCCCTGGTTCGAGATCCTTCCAAAACCATGGCTATTTCTCTCATGTTTTCAAGCTCATTCAGTTCGTATCTTTATTCTCCGTTTCCACTCTCTCATGCCCCTTCCGTTATGTTTCTGGCCCCTCATTTTATTCGGTCAGTTTCTTAATTCCAAGTCAGTACTCATTGTTGAAGTGTTTCTTTTTATTAATTTGATGTTTACTGTTAAGTTTTGTGATGGGTTTGTTGACTTTATCAGTTTATTGGTGGTGAATTGTAGTTAATTGTTATCAATTAGGTGGTTTATCTTATCGATTTGTGGATACTGTATGGTGATTATGTTGTTTTTGATACAATATTGCAAGCCTTGGATTACACTTGATTAATATGAATTAGATGGTTTTTCAGATTTGCATATAATGTATGATGATTGTGTTGTTTTAACTTAGGATTAGATTTAATAAAATGTTTGCAACCGTGAATGATAAATAGTTACTAAAGAATATCAAAGCTCCAACTTGTAGATACTGCAGATACCCAACTATTTTGTTATGTGATTTTCATTTTCACTTCAAATCTATTTTATTTTCTATAGTTATAATTCAACCTATAGGAAATTGTTGCCTGCTTTGATGATACCAAATGCTTGAAAACTTAGGTAAGAATTTGGGTGTGTTAGTAACCTCTCACAGGAAATTGTTCTATTTTGTTACAGTTTTGATGATGTCAAATTCAAATACTTGAAAACTTAGGTAAGACAAACAATGTTGATAATATGTTCAATTGTTCATCATAATTGTTTGAGTATGTTGAGTGTCATTGACGAACAAGGTAAGTGAAGTCGACTTAGTGTCCAGATAGAGTGTGTCATCAACACGATGCAACTCTTAATTAGTTCCGTGCAACTTAACAAAAGCACTATTTGGTCGTGGACTGATTACTTTATTTTCCGACTAAACCTGACCCGACCCGAAAAAAAGTTCAGATATAGCGATCCAACCCGACCCGAAAATTCTAGGGCTAGTGGAAAGATTACTTTATTCTCCGACCTGACCCGAAAATTTTAGCGTTTGGTCATGAGAAATTTGACTACCAAAAAAAGGAACCCATAGAAAAAAAATCCTGGATCCGCCACTGGCCAAAGATTTCATCATTGCCTCATGACAAATATAGCTAACAGCGACACAATCAATTTGGTTTGCAACGGTTGCATAACCTTAACCTGCAATGGCAACAACCATGTACCTAAAAAGTGTTAGTCAAACGCCGTAAATGAAGGAACATTTGACAGCAAACATCATTAAACAAAAAACACGATAACAACATATTATTTAATTACACTACATGAAAATGCAACCTTTTTCTTTTCAACACCATGTATAAACAAATCAAAAGTTGTACATAGCGCATACAATCTTGTATATTACATTTGAAAACCTGAAATGCAAAGGGTGTCATTAATCTTAATAGGTTGCCTTTGAAACTATATACCTGTTGAAGCAACAACCAACCCACCCCAAATATTAATCTAACCTAAATCAACAAATTAGCATGTGCGATTTTTTCCTTTTCAGTGGTTCTACTAAATCCTCCAACAACGATCGACAAAACCCCTTACTCACCACTACAACCACCGCCGTCGCCGGCGACGATGTACACAACCCGACGGCGGCGATGACTCTAATTCTAAAATCATGGCTCAACGGCCACTGGGTCCGTTACCTGATTCTTCTTATGTTTTAGAAGGTAACAATAAAAACACAATAACAAACAAAATGGAAAACTTACTTGGAATTACATGGATCAACACCCAGATATATCGCCGCCACCATAATCAACTTCCAGCACCACCACAACCCGCTTTCGGAGGTAGAAAATCCTCAAAATACAAAACTCGTCTCATACTTGTTCGATTACCAGTGCAGCAGTGCTATCACCGCCGCCACAAGGGTTTCGCAAATTAACCCGGCAACAACGGTCGTCGTAAGAGGGAGCACCGGTAACATGACGAATACAAAGATTGGGGTCTGTATAGATGACATCAACCGAGAAGCTGGAATAGGAGGCCGGAGCCGGCGAAGAACTGGTACGGAAGCAGCAGATATGGAACCGACATAGAAAAAGGATATATCTGTAGAAGGGCTCAAGCTTTAGGGACTTATACGGAGCGCTTTACCGACGTGTATCGAGCGAAACAGTATTCGCTCCTCGCATCAAATGTTGCGTTTTAATACTATTTATAATTATAATTAGAAGAATTTTATCCGTGAACTTTACATATTTGGCTGTTAAAAAACAAATAAACTTTACATGTTTTAAAAAAAGGTGACCAATTTTATATAATCTGACACGTGGATATACTGTGATTAAAAAAACTACTGTAAATGGGGAACAAACGTTTATAAAGTTGGACGCGGCGATCGACATGCGAATACCGAGTGCAGATATCTCAGGTTGCAAAGATGTCAACGTCATGGCACGTGAATTTTCAGAGTTTTTTTTTCTTTTTCTAGAATCTAATACGGAGTATTTGTTTTTTCCTTATTATCCAAATGCTTATGCCTGTAGGCTGTAGCATATAGAGGAAGTGGTGAAGATACGGTGAAGATAGTTGAGTGTTTAGTGTGTAATGATGGTGAAAAACCCACTGAAGGGTGTTTGATCTTAAGGGTTATCTCAATTTTAATCCGGTTGTTAATTCAGCGAGGCAACTCGTATGAAGGCATTATGGTTTTTTTTTTTTTTTGGGGGGGGGGGGGGGGGGGGGGGGGGAAGCCACCAAAACTGATGTTCTACACGGAGTCCGATAGAACATCGTCAGGCCAGTTTTAACAGGTTATCGGTTCATAACGAAATTCACCTTCCAAAAAAATTTAAGCTTTGAGTGGAATGTATCCTTAAGGTTAAGATTTCATGATTCAAGTCTTGTGATTGCAAGTGTACACATTTATTTAACGAGTATACTTAGTAAGTATGTGTAATTTTATTATTTTTTAAAAACTTATTAAAGAAACTAGTAGTGTGCCCGCGCGATGCAGCGGGGAACACAGCTACTTTTACCAGTATGCATGGTTCAATTCAATTATTAGGCTCAACCAAAACAAAAGTCAACGGTTAAATAATCTTATTAACCGATCGGTTAATTGATTCTGTTTATTTGATAGATTGTCGTTTTTCAGTCTAGTTAAGTTAATTTGTTAATGACCAAAACTAAACTTCCGCCAAAGTATAAGTGTACTAAAGCATGGGCTTAGTGCCCCATCTTTTTTGGGGCCCCATTCTATGATGTTATGTTATATTTGTATCGAATTTGTTTACGTAGTATTGAATCGTAGCTCGTTCCAAAAAGAGGCAACAAGGTTAGGTTAAAAATGAGAGCGGGAAAAGTGAGGAATGAAAATCGAATCAAATTGTGTAGTAACGGTGAAAGGTCGTATACTTGAATCGTAAAATCATGATCGTCAAAGTCCAACTATCTTCTGTTGCATTTTTTTACTGTGGTCTCTGTTATGCTAAAAGATCCTAAAATTTAAAATTCGTTTTAGGCCCCTAAAATAGTCGAGTCGGCCCTGGTAAATCACATAATACATCAACTTTTAAAATTACAAAAAAAAAATATTAGCATTACTATACTCAAATTAAAGGTTAACCAATGAAAAAATTATGGTCATTTAAAATCATAGGGGTAGTTTCTTTTTAAAACAAGGGAAAACATGTAGCTATTATTTTTCATCTAATCCAGTTCGTTTTCATTCCAGTTATTACTTAAAACTATCATATTAATGAAAAACTACATCAATACTATACTCAAATTAAAAAGAATAAAATGCACGTTTATATGGTGTAATAATATTAAGAAAATATTTACGCACGAAAAAGTTATGGACGTTTAAAAATCATGGGGGTAGTTCGTTTAAACTAAGGGTGCAAAAGTGTAATTACTATTTAAATAAACAAAAGTTGAGCAAAGATGAAAGACACATGTGTAAGTATTTTTTTTAAAAGACATGTTTGCCGTAAAAAATTAGTTAATATCTGCATTGTGTTTTGTACATGGTTTTGAAAACCGGACCGGCCGGTCGGACCGGGCTCCGGGGCCTGGACCGGTCGGTTCGGGTGTTCGGACCGCTGGTGCAGTGAACCGGCTTCGGACCGA
>JAUTDX010002336.1:0-68477 GCA_030844895.1 Ambrosia x helenae | reverse complement strand
GTTGTTCAGTTCAGTGTGACACCCGGATTTTCAGGTTAACCATTTTACTAAACTCTAGTTAATTGTCCTTGAATCATATGTGGGTTAAACACTTTGCTAGGGTTAGTTGACAGGTCTTTTCAGAATTGTTATGTAACAATAACCACATGTTAGGTGATATTAACGTACGTTATAATTAGGAAAAATAATTGTCTTGACGCACACACGAATCCTGTATCCCGAACGTTGGTGATTGTTAGGCATGCATGATTATATGAATGATTGGGATGTTGACGAATGTGGAATAACACGTGTACGTGAATTGCACATGCTTATGTGAACTACTGTATGTTAGTCAACTTGTACGTAAACGTTATGAGATAGTTCATTAGGGTAAAATAATATGAAATTGATAAAAACAATAGTTTATATGAGTTGGTAGGATTATTATTGTCGGGATTAATCTCGAGAGTTAGATAGGGCCATTGGGCTTGCTTATCAGATAAAAATCACTAGAGCCGAAAACCTTGGCCCATAATCCTAACCTTAGTGTTTTGTTTATAAAAAAAAAAAAAAAAAAACAAACAAACCCTAATACTACCCTTGCGCCGTGGATTAGAAGCCCTACCACAACCCCCTTTCAATCTCAATCTTCACCAATCTTGCACTAGTTCAAAGCAATTTCGGGTGCTATCTTGTGATTCTAGGGACTCTAGCAATTCAAGTTATGCGTTTTTACATGTTAAATGATGTGTTTTTAGGCTGGAAAAAATTATAAACAACTTTAGGAAATATACATGCTAGAATCGCAAAATCAATGTATGTGAATGTTTATGATGTTTGTTGAAAGTGTTGATGAATATTGTTGATAGAAATCATATCTAGGGTATATGGTACGTAAAAACCTGAGATTAAATGTAATAATATGAATGTTATTGTGTTAATATGAGGTTATTGCATGATTATAAGGTATGAGAATGATTAGGGTTTATAAGAGTCATGTTGATAAAATTCTGATGTGCTGACAGATTCATTGTGACGAATTGTAGAGGCTGTTTAATAGAGTGATTAAAAGGTGTAATATGATTGTTTTCTAACGCCAAAACATAACTTTGGTGTTAGCTTTTCAAAAAGTCCAAAATCATGCGTTTTGGACCTGTTTTGATATATAATTATGGATTTATAAGTTTAAAGGTATAATCAGATTTTCGGATACTGAAAAATGGACCAAACTTTAAAGGGGTATAACTTGAGTTTTACGAGTCTGTTGATCATGAAATTTGGACAGAGGTTGAGTCTCTGAGTATAAAAGCTTTTCCAGTTGGATTCATCTCGTTTCGATGAGTCTACGATTTTTAATGAATTTTTATGTAAACTGCTGTCAACAGCACTCTTTTCAGAGGTGTTGTACTAAATTAATTTTATAAAATCGTGAGGTGTTTTTGACGGAATATAAAAATAGTGGAGTCACGTTAAAACTTTGAGAAACTTCTGTAAAATTTTGGACACTTGAAGAGTTGATTTGTTATTTTATAAAAATTGGTTTCCATGACGTAAAATCTTCCAGAAAACACGATTTGCGAGGAAATGATTATGTGATGATTCGAGTATGTTAATGAGTTGTAAGTTATGAAATTTCTATATGAAGACATGCATATATGTTTTTTATGTGTTATAGATTCCATGATAGGTTGATGGTATGCAATGTGTGATGGAGAGAACTAGCTATGTTAACAGTCTTAACATGTTGCATCATTTACTAGTCACCAACGATTGACGGTTTTTGCATGGGTCTATTTGTGTCAAGTACAATTATTTGAGAGGTCACTTAAGTCTTGGTGTCAAGCCACACTTAAACATTTTGCAACCTTGTATTTGATAGGTTATTGGTAGGCGGAGTAGTCTTCCACGTTTACTATCTTTGCAGTTTATTCTTAGCACGCAACCTAAGGCGGAGTTTCACTACTTTTCTCAAAAGCATGTGTCGCGGGTTTGAGACAACTTACTAAACTTTCCTAGTCCGGTTGGACTACTTTCACATGCGGGGTTGGGGATGCTATGACTCCTCGTGTGGGTCGGTTTTTACTGTTTACAAACTTTGTCCTTGATGAAACTAAACCAACACTATCTCTATAAGTCTTCACGTACCGAATGAGTTGCCCGGGTTATGGCAAGCGGGTTATTAGTTGATAGCGCTATTATGTCTGACAAACCTCACACCGGCTCGGGGTGAGCGCGGAAGTGAACTATAATTTAACAGATTTTTATCATTGTTGATTGGCAATGATGTAAGGCATGCAGCTCACTTTTGTGACTACACGTTCTTTAGCAATTCGGTATATCGGTGTTAGTTATCATGAATGGGCTAGCTACCCTTGACATACGATGAACTAGTGTTTACATGGTTCTTGGAACCAACTCAATTACTTACTTACGTGGTTTTGGAAACCAGTACTTTTACTACTCATTTACTTTACTATGTGAACTCACCAGCTTTATGTTGACACACGTTAGCATGCTTTTGCAGGTAACTAGGTATGGAGCACGTCTAGGGCATGCATCATATCATATCATGGGCTTACAAACATTTAAACTTTCTTATCATTTAACTGGTTACTTTTGGTTTTTGTGCGCGGTGTTTTGCGCAGACGTTTATTTACTGTTTTGCAAATTCGCTTCCGCTATACTTAACTTGGTTTTGGTTAAAAGTTCAAACTTGATTTTACAATAACGAACTAAGTGGTTGGGCATTTAGAGTCGTTCGTAAAACTTATGGCTATGAGATCCTGGTGTGTCACGTGCCTTGCGGTAAAACCCGCAGTGGAAATTTGAGGGTGTGACAGATTGGTATCAGAGCCAATGGTTATAGTGAACTAGGACATCGAGTTGAGTCTAGTCTATAACCGTCATAGCATAGCACTGCATTAGTTACAATCACTGCACAAATACTCATTTACTTATTCCTTTTGGATTTACATGCTAAACTTCTTGTTGCAGTGAAACATGTGTCTTCTTCCTCTAACCCCAATTCTAAACCTAACTCTCCCACCATGGATGACAAAATGGCAAAAGAGTGGGGATGGTATCCTGCCCTACTGAATTATACTGTGGAGAAGTACGGGGTACCTGACAATGTTCCCACTGTCAGGGATTCATGGGAGAGGACATTTGCAGGTTATGTGATGTAACACCCCAACCGATGGCGGGAAACATCGGGATGTCACGCATTGATGATTGTTCAGTAGCTCATGGTGAATAATAAATTCCATTAAATAATTTAAAATGAATTACATACAATTGTTCTAGAATTTGTACATCAAATTGAATAAAACTATACACATATCTTCAAGCATCAATTCAAATCTTCAAGCAAATAGAACCTGAAAACATGTTAGTTTGAAAAGGTTTTGGGTCAACAAAAGTTGGTGAGAATTACATAGGTTTTTGATAATAAAATGAATAAAAATGTTGTGCAATTCATGTGTCATGTCAATCTAGCCCATATGTGAGAACATACTAGAAATAAATCGAGTGCATAATCAACCCTGATGACTGTTATAATATGATACATACCAAACGCTCATGGTCCAATTGAATATGTTATGCGATAACAAACACCCACGCAACCTTTGTAGGAGGCACGTATCCGGGTGGGATTGTCAGTCCAATAGATCTATCAATGTATACCGTCGGCTTGTACGGAGTTAATGATTATGCTAGAATGGTGCTTACTCTAATCATGCTCAAGACATAATGCAACATAGAAAACACATAGACACATTGATGATTGAATTGCAATGATAATGTTATAACATGTTTCACCCAAAAATGGTGATAAATAAAAGGGGCTATGTAAAACTCACCCAACTTTTGTTGACCCAAAACCTTTTCAACTTAACATGTTTCAGGTTCTATTTGCTTGAAGATTTGAATTGATGCTTGAAGATATGTGTATAGTTTTATTCAATTTGATGTACAAATTCTAGAACAATTGTATGTAATTCATTTAAATTATTTATGGAATTTATTATTCACCATGAGCTACTGAACAATCATCAATGCGTGACATCCAGATGTTTCCGCCATCGGTTGGGGTGTTACAGATTGGTATCAGAGCCATGGTTATAGGGAATTAGGTTATTAGAAAAATAATCTAGTCTATAACCTTAGGACTTTAACCAGTACTTGCTTCAATTACTTGTAGCTCTACCTTATCCTTGTCTCTATCCCTATCCTCATCCTTATTCTTAGCCTAACTCGGTCTTGCCTACTCTCTTTCACTTACTTGCTACAATCCTAACGTGCTTCAAGATTATTAGGGCAAATTCGTTGGGCTTAGACCTGATCTGTTTTGATAAGCCAACATTTTCATTTATTCAGGGTTAGATATTTACAATCTTTGTGTTTCATTTATACCCCTCACTCCCGAATAAAATCTAAGTTTTGAATCTCAAAATTTTTACAATTCAAATATATTTTCTTCTTATATAATTCTCTCATTAGCTTAAACTTCATGAATCATTTCTGGGTTTCACAATCCTAATTCATTTTACAAAACTTATAATATTACCCATAAGTCTAATTATTTTTAACATCTAACTCAAATCATATGTTTCCCTTTACATCATACATAAATCTATCATCTTTGATGTTTCTGGCCAATTTTTATTTTAAACTCCCCCCCCCCTTACATTTTTATTATGTGTATATATATATATGTATATTTTGAAGATACCATCAACCATAAAATTTCATCACATTCGAGATTTTAAAATCCTTGTTTAAACTGTAACCTTATAATCTGTGTATAGGAGATACTGTAGCACCAAAGCTAAAGAGTACTGAATTTTGTCAAACTTTTATCACTTAGGAATTTCACAAACTATAACAAATAAATATATATTTTTTTAAAGAGTCTTTTATTTCCACAAACTTATTTGCTAAATTTCAAATTTTTATTGAACAATTTATTGGCGTAACAAATGATTTACGATAAAAATGTTTTAATCTATTTAGAATGACTTCTTTTATGTATTACTCGAAGCTTATTATACAAAACGTCTGAACAAATTCTTGATTTTTGAAATCCGACATCGCGTTTAAAACCTATGACTCATCGAAATATTTTGATCTAGATCAATTTAGTTGTACTATTTAATGATTTTTGCTTTACATACAAAACCAAATTTTGAAAATAAAATCTTTCCATCCACAGGAACAAAATTTACTCTACAATTTTTCCATTGACACCATTTACTTTAAACTTGTTCGAACCATTACAAATTTTTGGCAAGTACCGCAATCATGTTTCCTCATACCCTTGATTTTAATATTTGATCCAAACCCCACGATTCATACTGCTAAATAATCTCCTTACTATTTGTGCCTCTTTGGAAAACCCATAAACAAACCCTTTATTAACTATTTTCACGCGCATTATCTTTCATAACTTTGATGATACTTTGAGTTCTTCATCATCCTCTCAAGAACTAAATTCATACTCTTTACCTTCTTGAACATGAACTTGATCCCTATGATAACCAAACTATTGAAAACTTGATTATTTGTTGCATCAAACTTGATTCTTAGGTATCCATGAGGATTTGATTATCTACCTGAACATTTGATTATTCATGATATTTGGAAGCATGGAAAATAAACTATTTGTTACAAACACACCTAAAGTCATTAACCTTGTCTAGGGCAACTCTATTGCAGCTCGCATGTTATACTTGATACTTGATGCATTTACCAACTTGCTTACATGTATGTATTATCAATTTGCAACTTATGTGTTAAGCCAAAAACAATTGTTACACTTAATCAAACAACTGGTAGAGGATGAAGTACTTGCTCAACAGTTAGTAGAGTACCTAATAACCTGCTCAACGATTGGTAGAGGTCATCATGCCTGCTCAACAGTCGGTAGAGGTTCTAATAACCTGCTCAACGATTGATAGAGGTCATCATACCTGCTCAACAGTCGGTAGAGGTTCTAATAACCTGCTCAACGACTGGTAGAGGCTATCGCACCTGCTCAACAATCGGTAGAGATTCCTACTCACTGACTGGTAGAAGTCTTTTTCCTGCTCAACAGTTGGACTCATCTTTGGATACATTATACATGTAAATTGATACAAAGATTTATTAGACTCATTGATACAAAGATTCAATCACAAAGTTATTTTGCATTACTTACATGTGTGTTTAGAGTCATAGAAGGACACAAAACCCTAATGTAAGGTAAATTGGTGATTGCGGTCCGGAACGTAATCACGAATTTACAGGTACGTTAAGGTAGTGTGAAATTCTATCAAGGTTTTCGGTAAATAACCAATTATAAACCCTAGTTATTTGATAGTTCATTTAGCCCATCCATAGTCTATCATCTCATGCAACTTAAGTTTGTTGTTTATTCCCCCTCGTTATTTTAGACTATCGTAATCCAACCCTCCTAATTCATACGTAACACTTTATCCTAGAATCCACAAAACTTCTGCCATACTTTAAACTAAATGATAGACGTCCAAGCATTTACCTAAACCATGTGTTTTTAATAACTTCGGGACGAAGTTTCCTAAAGTAGGGGAGACTGTAACGCCTCGCTATTGCAATAAATTATTATTATTATTATTATTATTATTATTATTATTATTATTATTATTATTATTATTATTATTAATTCTTATAAATGTTCACACGTCTATATATACGTCTATTATTAATATATAACGAATATATAGTCCAAATACTCGATTTTAGTTGGTTCATATAAATAAAATACGTGATTCTAATATTTAAACGACTTTACGAGTGGGATGTAACGAGAGACACAATTTTAACGGGTTCGTATACGAGGTAATCTTCACCTAAACTACCTAGCTAACCCTAACTATATAAACAACATAATACCTTCTTCCTCCTCATTCAAGCATCCACAACCCTAGCCACCACCATTTGAACCTCTTCTTCTTTCCTGCACATCTTTCTCTAACACAAGTCCACCACTATCACACCTTTAACCTCCTCCCTTCACCTCTATAGATGAGTAGCCAACAACCACCACCATACAAGCAGCCGCCTATGGCTACCACCATCCGAACCACCACTAAAAACCCACCCATATCCTTCTCTCTGGAGCAGCGGCAGCCACGCAACACACCACCACTCGAACCCTATGGTACGTCGTTTCCTTCCTCCTCTCTCACTCCAAGCGGCGTCGCCGCCACCCACCACCCGAACCCTACAATCACAACCCACCCTCCTCATTCCTGAACTCACCTGTCTTTTTCACTTCCTCCCTCACAATAATCGGCCAGCCCCTTACTCCGGCCGTCGTGACGTGGCAGCATCACCCACAGCAACGACCAGGAAATCTGGTACTTTGGGCCTCTGTTTCAGGTATGTCTTGCTTTATCCAAGTGAGCTTCAGATGAGGTTAGTTTCCGGTTGGTTTTCGGGTTCAGTGATGATACTCCTTGGTGGTTCACGGTGGATGTCAGTTGAAGCAACTGTGGTGCTAGTTGTTCAAGGCTCGGGATGGGTTTAATGGGTTCCAGTCAAGTGGATTCGTTGGGTTGCTTGTTCGGATCTGTTTAGGTGACTTATTTCCCTTTCGGGTTTAATCGCTTCAAGTAGCTCGGGTTGTCGAGACTCTGGTCAACAGTCAACACTGTTGACCAAGTCAGACCTGGTCAAGATCGCTCAAGCTGGTCAACTGGGTTAGATCTGTCGGTAGACAGTTTGAGGTCCATACGCGTTGTTTCGCTTGGGTGAATGTGGCGGGAAGGTATAACGCGAACCTTGTCTTTGATTTATTTTTATAAAAGTGTAAAACGAACCGAACCGATTGTGACTAAAAGCTATCTCACTAGTGACTTGAACGGACGGAAAATATTAACGTATAATATACTTAATGTCGCAAGGATAATTAAATGTTATATATGTAAACATATCACTTATCAAAATGTATAGTTTCTCATTATTATAGCATTTTTTTTAAGATAAACCATTCGTCGTGTAAAATAGCCTAGTTAAATAATGTTGCGTGTTGTGAAATTTGGACTATTGAGTATTGAGATAAATATAGACAACCATAGTTGTCTGGTTTCTTACGAAAACAGGGGAAACTCTGCCCAAATTTTTATAAAAACATCGGGCATTTAAAACCTATATATTTGTACAATTAAAACTATATTTTACAAATAGACCTAATCAAACTTTATATTATCGAAATAGAAGTATATATCTATAAATACATATTTATATATCGCGAGACGAACAACTCATGCATTATTTCATCATCCAAAATGATTATTTGGCAAATAGATTAAGTCGCGATTCTAAATACTATATTAAAGTGTATATTATAACAACTAGACATACACGTCTACCTATAAGAAACAAAACTAAATTCTTATCGGTTCGTTAAGTTATACACATTAAGACACGTATTGTTTACAATACGAGTCTAGGTAGTTGAATCAACTATCTTTACAACCAAGAAACGAAACAAGCGTATTTGCATTAGAATTTAAGGCATCGTTTATTTGTAATAGGATACAAGAGTTCAATTTATCCAAGTTCAGATTTGTTGCTACTTGCTAGTACTTGCACAGTGAATTTCAGGTGAGTTTTACATAGCCCCTTTTATTTATCACCATTTTTGGGGTGAAACATGTTATAACATTATCATTGCAATTCAATCATCAATGTGTCTATGTGTTTTCTATGTTGCATTATGCCTTGAGCATGATTAGAGTAAGCACCATTCTAGCATAATCATTAACTCCGTACAAGCCGACGGTATACATTGATAGATCTATAGGACTGACAATCCCACCCGGATACGTGCCTCCTACAAAGGTTGCGTGGGTGTTTGTTATCGCATAACATATTCAATTGGACCATGAGCGTATGGTATGTATCATATTATAACAGTCATCAGGGTTGATTATGCACTCGATTTATTTCTAGTATGTTCTCACATATGGGCTAGATTGACATGACACATGAATTGCACAACATTTTTATTCATTTTATTATCAAAAACCTATGTAATTCTCACCAACTTTTGTTGACCCAAAACCTTTTCAACTTAACATGTTTCAGGTTCTATTTGCTTGAAGATTTGAATTGATGCTTGAAGATATGTGTATAGTTTTATTCAATTTGATGTACAAATTCTAGAACAATTGTATGTAATTCATTTAAATTATTTAATGGAATTTATTATTCACCATGAGCTACTGAACAATCATCAATGCGTGACATCCCGATGTTTCCGCCATCGGTTGGGGTGTTACATGTGAGCTATGTACAGGACAACCTCAGTGATGTTGTTGAGGCTGGCCGTCGTTTGGGGCTCGTTTGGGATTTACGTAACACAATGACCACACGATATTCCACTTTAGAAGAACGTGTCGAGATACTGACTGCCCGTCTAGCAGAGACTAGACTAATAGTAGAAGAACAGCAACAACGGATTCAGCTACTGGAGGCCAATCAACAACCTCCTGCAATACCACAGGAGGATCCCCTTGAGGAGGAACCGGAGGAGGACCCTGAAGAGGACCCAGAGGTGGTCGAGGAGAGCGATGTCGATGACTCCTGCACCACTATGGATAGCGACTAATAATTTTTTTATTTATCTCGAAAATTATTATTAACATGACTTGACTATCGTTTTAATAACATTGCGAACTTGGGAAACCATGTTGGATATTTTTTTTTGAGGCACTATTGGTAGTGTTATTTTTTTTATTTATTCTGGTTGTTTTTATTCTATTCTCGCGTTTGTTTGTTATGCTGGGTTCTAGTTTACTTGTACTGTGTGAACAATTATATGTTTAGCATATCATCGTTTTCTCATGGGTATAGTGTAAATGTAGAATTTCAATGGCGGGAAGAGGACACGGGAGAGGAAATATCAATATGACCCAGGCAGAGTTGAATGCACTTATCAACGATAGGGTGGTGGAAGCCCTCGCAGCTTTCCAAGCTGGTAACTAACTCTATTCCGCTCTATATTTCCCTCTAGACTCCAATGTTACGCTCTTATACTCATACATGGTTTCTTCGCTCCTTGTACCCAGGTCAACCACCTGTGCATCACCCTCCAGCTTGCACCTATAAGTCCTTCATGGACTGCAAGCCGCATAACTTTGGAGGATCTGAGGGGCTGTCGGGCTACTGAGGTGGTTCGAAAAACTAGAATCTTGCTTCGCCTTGTGTAACTGTCCACCAGCTAACAGGGTGAAATATGCGACCGCTACTCTCGAAAATTTGGCATTAACCTGGTGGAACTCACAAGTACAGATGCTGAGTGTGGAAGTGGCTAACGCAACACCTTGGGCGGATTTCAAGGAACTAATGAAGGAGGAGTACTGTCCTCGAGATGAGATCCAAAAGTTAGAGACTGAGTATCTCAATCTGAAGATGGTAGGATCAGAAATTGAGAAATACACCACCAGATCGCATGAACTAGCGGCGATGTGCCCGAATTACTCCAATCCGCCCTACAAGAGAATCGAGTTATACATCAAGGGCTTGGTGCCCCAAATCAAGAGCATGGTTACTGCTGCTAATCTCAACACCATCTAGCAAGTCATATGTATGGCTCATCAGCTGACTGACCAAAAGGTGGAAGAGAGATTGTTACCACCTCGTGGAGCTTCATCCTCCAGTACTAATGATAACAAGAGGAAGTAGGGGAATGCATCTGGCAAACCCCCAGGGAATGGCAGTCAGCAGCAACAGCAACATAAGAGACATGACAATCAGGGCGGTAGTAACAACCGCAACAACTCACAGGGAGGTTATTAGGGAACCCTACCAAAGTGCAATAAGTGCTATAGGCACCACTCTGGGGCATGTAACAATAACAAGTGTGATCGCTGTGGTCGGATGGGACATTTGGCTAAGGATTGTAGGGTTAATCTTCGTGGAAATCAGCCAACAGCTCAGCATGGGCAACAACAGAGCAATGGTAAAGGTTGTTTTCAGTGTGGAAGTGAGAATCATTTCAAGAAGGACTGTCCACAGCTGAATGGTAATGGTAATGGCAACAACAGGGGTAATAACAACAATGGTGGTGGTAACAGGACAGGAATCAACAACACCACTAATGCTGGGAACAACAACAACAACTAGTGAGATACCCGTCCGTTGGGACGGGTTTTCGAACGGGGATTAGAAAACGTGAAAGTTTATTAATCCATGTATATAATATCTCAAATTTAGTTATATAGCTGGCGCTGTAGATAAAACGACCAACTTACATCTAAAACATACAATATTCAATACGGATCGGTTTGGATAAAACAGCCAACATACATATAAAACATACAAAATTTCATACGGGTCGGTTTGTATTTAATTATGGAGCGCTTGACTCTGCCGTATCCATATAATATATAATTTATTTAACCATATATATTTATATTTGTTTACAAGTAGGCATCAAGATTGGTATGGATGATATATTGTTCAACTGGGATTAGTAGGTGTAGAAATTGCTTAATTCTTATACATGTCAACTCAATTTTTTTTAAATTTTTTTGGCGCAATTTAAAGGCATGGCACACTCAAATAAACGAAAATTTTGTATCATAGGAATTACCTAACCCAAAAGTTAAACGTTAACTGGAAGATCCTAGAAATTGATACACGATCCAACACTTTATGCAACTGTTACAAGGCGTAAAAGGAAGATAACATCTAATCATGTTGGTGTTTCATTTAATCCAACATTTTCAATTCCATCTTGTTGTTCCAGGCTTCCAGCGGTCTCTTAACTCTTACACAACTACAAAAAGCAAATAAGTATTTAATCAAACACCTTACGTACATAAACATTTATGTGCCTACACAGATCCTAGTTAGCTCTCACCAAATGTTCACATTCCAGCCATGAGACATAGCAAAATAACTTCCACATATTTTGATTTCGGTACCAGAGTATCAACGATCTTACTCATAGACGGAAAATAACTCTGCACAAACACATTCACCAACAAAACACAGTAAATTAACAAAAATGGTTTTGAAGCTGATGAATTGAACTTACAAATATGGATGGCTGAAGAATCAAAGCTGACGATATCGGTTCTTCAAGAAGCAAGTGATTGGAGTTCATGTTTATGAATAAACAGTGGAGATGATTAGTTTCGCCCTGATCAACTAATTAACAACAAACTGTACGAATTCGCACTACTTACACTAAACAAAAAATCATAAAAACAACAATCAACAACATAATGCAACAGCAGATAACAAAAATTTCAAAAAATCAAAACCAATAACCTAAAATAAGAGCTGCAATTAAACGGTGAAGATGATACCTAGCGTACAAAGCCTTCTCGAATACATCGGAGAACAATCTCTGATTAAAACCTTCCAATTAAATATGATCGTAGAGTGAGGTGAGGTTACAATTGAGTGTCGAAAGTTTTACGGCGGTGCAGCCGTTGTCGGAGTGGTGGTGTGATGGTTGCCGGTCCATTCCCATCATTGTGGTGGTGGTTCTGCAATCATTGTCATACAATTGTAGGTGGTGATGGTTAGGGTTGACGATCAGGGGGATTAGAGTAAGCGATGTTGGTCAGGAGGACAAATGGGAATTGCAAAGTGTGGATTATAAAGGAAGTGTGGAAGAACGTGGGAGTGGAGGGAGCGTAGAAGAAGCAGAACGTGGGGATATCAGGTAACCGTCTTAGTGAAAAAATAACCTCCAAATTTTTGGTATAACCACCAAATTATTATGGCTGAGATTGAATCTCAGAAATAACCACCATCAATGAATGGCTTAGATCATCCCAAAAACAATTATTTTTGTCAAAATGGGTGGTTACTACCTTGGTGAACAATATAGTAATAATGTAGCTATGTACGTTTAAGAGTGGGTGAATACAAAATCCTCATAGAATTCAAAATCCTAATCAACTTGATAACCTCATTACCGCAATGTTTTCAAACCTATGTGGCAGATGCTACCCTCTCTGTAATATTGCAACATACTTCATATGCAACCGTCCTGGTGGAATATCAAAAATGAATGCATCATGTTGTAAATATTTTAAGTAATTACAGAGTAAAGGTATGGATTAACTTGGTATTGAATCTGGTCCTTTATTGGATGCCCTTGACAACCCTCTCAATCTTGTCGTCCTTCTTTATATAACTTCACAAAGAACCAAAAAACCACCAAGTTCACTTCTGATTGTTTGCCCAATTCTTATCTACAAAAAGACACAATCAGTTCTAGTATTTAACAGAAGTTTTATAGCCACAGAAATAATATAGTTTTGGTAAACAATGTTCATCCCGTGTTCACCCAAAGCAACTCGAATGTGGAAACCGACTTTACGATTTGTCAATTACGCTTAATAACGTTCTTTTATAGTCTTTGAAATAGTATACCTACTCTTTGATACACACTTAAATACTTTTATTTTAAAAGTGGAAAATGTTCGTAATAATATTGACATTATAATGATCATATTTAGAACATTATATTCAAAACATAGAATGAAATATATGCATTGGTGTACCAAAACTTAGAGAGAGAGAGAGAGAGAGAAGAGAGAGAGAGAGAGCAGGGAGGAGCTCCGGCCACCCACCACGGCGGAGCTCTGACCAGGGTACAACCACACCACAAACCAACCACCCATTATAACCTCAACATCCGGAGGAGAGAGCTGAGATCTAGAGAGAGAAACCGGATGAGAGAGCCACCATCGAACCTCGTGATAACCCGATAAAACCCTAATCGGAACCCTAAATCACTACCGCCGCCGTCAACCCTAATCGAAACCCTAAACCCCTGTTTCTAGCAGAGATTCAAGACGATGGAGAAGACGGTGGAGCAGGGGTTGAAGACGCCGGTGTTGTGTTGTCGTCGGAGCAGGGGTTGAAGACGCCGAAATCAGTTTTAAGGTCACCCTCTCTCTCTCTAACTCGCGTCTCTCTCCTTTCTAAGATATTATTGGTTGAAGGGGGTAGGTGTGAGTGTTGTGTTGTTGTGTTGTCGTCGGAGCCGCCGTAGAAGGGTGGTGGTGGTGGTGGTGGTGGGCTGGCGGCAGATGGTGGTGGTGAGTCTGTCACAGAAGAGTAGGGGGAGGGGCGGGGGGTTGGGTATTTAAAATAAAAAGTTTTAAAAAATGTCCCTTAAGTTTTGGTTTTTATATTTTTGCCACATAGAAGTTTTTGTTTTTACATTTTGGCCACGAAGACTAACCAGGTTAGACCTCCGTTAGTTTGGGGTGATGGAAGACAATAAGTTGGAAGTGCTATTGGCCAAAGTGATAGTTGTGAGTATTATCCTCCAACAGGCGATAGTTGAGAGTATTAAAATCATTTTCCCTAAATGTAAACATGTTAGTTTTTTATAGTTCTTGAATTATATGTTTGAGTTTTTAAATTTTATGGACTTATGCATCAGGTAGCTATTTTTCTTTGATCGTATAACCGAATGTTAAACTCTTTATGCAATGTATGGTTTTTGAATTTACTAAATTGCTGCACAAAGAGAACTAACAGGAAGCCAAACCGTTCAAATGAGCGTCAAGATATAGTTGAGAACTGGGATTGGGATTAGCGAACCACAAATCTTACTTGCTTCTACTGCCATATGTGTCACTAACCAACACAATATAATCTTTAAACATCAGATACCTACTACCTTGAGTCAAGTTTAACAAATTAACCTTGTCCTCAGCGGTTTGATTATTATGTAGAGCTTGAAAATAATCTATCTCATTTTGGTGTATTGTGGTACTGCAAAAATGGAGCCTGAGCATGTAATAAAACCTTGAATCAACTAGAAGTATCCTAGTCAGATTAACGTATTGGTCAACTTGTTTGCCCATACTCCTTTGGTTTGATAAGCTGCCTTAGGTGCGACATAATATAATTGTGCGTCTCCATGGTATACATGGTTAGATTATGATATGCAAATGTTGAACCAAATGTTACCCCGAATATGTAGTAATCATCTTGTTCCCATGACCGGTAAGTACTGGTGTCATCGCTAACGGAGATTTGTGGCCCACCCACGCTTAGCCTGTATATATTTTCAAGTGCCTTGTCCTCACCAATTACGTGTCTGTTACTCATTCCAACGTAGTGCAAGCTCTTAGGCTTAAAATACAGATCCTCTATTTGAATAGAGCAGCCATTAGGTTGCTCCTCAACTCAACCAACAAAGCAGGGAAAACCTAAAGAAGCAAAAGAAAATTATGAATTTGTATACATAAAACCTGAAAGTACCGTCATCGATTCGCTCAATCCTATGAGCATCCAAAACGGAGTATTGACTTGCAGGAAGAATGACGCCAAATCAAATGGCAAATGGCAAATCTCCTTGTAAAATCTAGAAATAAAAAAGATTCTTTTAACATTTGATGAATAATTAAAGCTATATGAATTACCAGGAAAGAAACTTTAAACTTATTTCTAGAATTTATTTCAAGTTAGGATCAAAATTAAAGCTATACGTGTCTTGAAACAAATTTATTAATGATGATTCGAGGTTGATCATTATTTTTCATTATTATTGGTTATAGTCGAGAACTCATAAGTATGGTCGTTGAGAAGTGCTTAATTATATGACATTTAAAAGAATTTTACTATTACAGCACTCAAAGCAACTTGTAATCACAATCAATAAATAGTATAATAAGAAGCTTATAACTTTAATATTAAATAGAGGTCCATGCATAAGTAGAAAGACTTGCCTTAGAAAGTAAATTATTTACACAATTTTTAAGCTTGCTTTTTTTCCCAGCATACTCCACATGAATGCATGACACTAACTGATGCAAACCGAACCCAATATGCGGCAACACGAATGCACATAGAATCTGGTACACATTGCTAAATCTTCAACCAAGTGTGTTTGTATATTTCCAAGAAAAATATGTCCACCTAAATTGCAAAGTACTGATGTAAAAAATTAGACGAAGGAGACATCATACACGGGCACGAAAAAGTGGAAAGTTCATTTATGATCGAAGTGCAGATCTAACCATTACCTGTCAAGGAATACAAATATGCTTCTTTTAATGTTTTTCTACAATAAATTTTTAAGATGGGATGCCAAGTCATGTTCAAACCAGAAACGGTCAGAATTCCAGGCATCAATAAGATATTGAACAGTATACACTTTCATAGAAACATTACTTGTAACTTAAAGTTCAATAAACACCAAATAGTAACTATTCAAGTTTTCATCATACTTGGAATCCATATTAGACCTATATTAGATTTTAGTTCATTCACTTAGTGAGGTGTCATCAAATACTAATCAAACAAAAAAAAATGTAAACTCAGAAGCCAAAATTATTAATAATAATAATATACTGACCAGTCTACCCTTTGATAGAAATATAATAACTCTTTCCTTTTCTCCATAATCTTAGGTTGTAGATACTGAATGCCAAAAAGACTCCAACGAAGATACTACCAAACCTGCTGTCATAAATTTATTCAAATATTATGAGTGAAAGGGGCCATGTATAACAGAAAAATAGAGAAAACCATAGTTGTGATGCTTAATTATTAGAAAAATCCAACTTACACCATAAAACTATTAATGGAAGGCAATCCAACTCACATTTCCTCAAGGAACCTCAGCTTCTTCTAACAATTGCCTTCAAAATTGTCATAATCAGTATATAGGATAACTTGTAACTGAAAAAACAATATCATAACCATAAGTTAATAACTTGTAACCAGTGTTGTAAAACTCGGTTTGGCCTTGTACTCGGCGACCTACCCTGGAGCGAGTACTCGGACTAATCGGGGGAATACTCGGGGTCAAGTCGGCCTATGCGGGGAGTACTCGGAATAATCGTCCAACTTGGCTATACTCGGCGACCTACCCTGGAGCGAGTACTCGGGGAGTAATCGGTCAACTCAGCCTTGTTTTGCAACAGAGCTTGTAACTGAAAAAACAAACGCGCTTATCATCACATTCTGGCATTTTGTCGAACATCTGACATGCGAGATCAAACCTGTTGTTCATCAAGTCGCTATATATCTCTGCGTTGTATGGAAGTGACTCACTCAAATACAAAATTAAGAAACAACTTAGAAATTCAAAAGCTAACATATATAGTAGTATCAAGCAACAAATAATATAGAATAAGAAACAGAACTTGAAAATAGTTCTTTACTCTGCATTTTTAGATTAAAACTAAGCATAAATCTCATACGAACAGATTTGAAATCGAAACATTATGCAGGTACGGATGTGTAGTATAAGAAGTTCACTTACCTGGCTGTAGAATTCACAAAATAATTCAAAATCCAGACATCAAACATAGAAATCGTAATAATGAACCAAGATCCACGCCATCTACCAACTACAATCGAAAATCCAATCGTCCTAATGGCATCACTAACCGGTTTCCTTATAATCTGTAATTAATACCATGTGCCTATTGATATATGAATCAGCAACTAACCTCATTAAGTAGCGCTGAGGGAACTTTTTAAGGATTTGTTCGGCAACAAAAACGTTAGGAGCAAGCATGAACTCTTGAACCACATAATTTAATTCTCTGATTTGATACATGCCTTTAGAAAACAGTATATAAATTTAAAAATGGAAAAAAACAACTTCTTTAATTTTATATAAATAAAATTATTACAAATATACAATACAAGAGAAATTTACCAATATTAGGAGGATCATGAGTCTTGGTGTCAACATGGACTTTGACTTCTGCAGAAGCAAGAGTTATGGCCCCTCTTTCAGCAAACATACAAGTTCCATTGCATGATGTACAACATCATCATCTACTACTTTTGTCAAAGACATTAAGACAATCAACATTTACTATATTTATAACGAAGCATATAGATACCACACAAAATCCATCGAAAGCTTCATTTTACTATATTAACCAAAAGAACAACGTAGAAGTTACAACTTAGAAAACAACAGTTGAAGCAGATCTAGGATTTTGTGGGGTTTGAGTTGTCAAAAACAGGGCACTATGAACAAAGTAGAGAGAGAAAGAGGAGATCAGTAGTTGTACCTGCAACCGCCATGGGCAATGATCAAAATCCAGCGTTGGACCTCAGCCGATTGAAAGTAAACTCGGTGATTGGTCGACGATTAAATTCTGAATTTAGGTTTTATTTACCAAGCCAAGAATGGATGATAATATTCATTAGGTTTGGAAAGAAATTAGGGGAAGGGTGGTAAACAGAGAAGAAAGAGCGGGATCTATTCATGGGATGTGGAAGTGATTTTATAGGGACAAATTTAGCGGCAACGGTTGGGGGAGCGTACCCACTCCTTAAACTCCTAATAACCAGGTAATATGAAAACCGCTAGAAGAAAAAGAAAACCTCCAAATTCTTAGAGTAACCATCCATTTATTCCGGTCAGGATTAATCCTTAGCTATAACCGTTTTGATCTGACGGTAGAGATAAGGCCACAAATGGTTGCAACCGCCAAAAATAGCGGTTTCATGTTGGGTGAACAATATAGTAATAATAACGGGAACAACAACAATGGGGCTCGTGGGAGAGCATTCGTGATTGGCTCTGGGGAGGCCAGGAAAGATAATAACGTTGTGATGGGTACGTGCTCTTTAAACGACATTCTTGCTTCTGTTTTATATGATACTGGTGCGGATTTTAGCTTTGTGTCAATGAAACTTAGCAAACTTCTAGGGACCCCTACTTTTCTAGAAACTCCACACTCTGTAGAGCTGGCTGACGGCAAGCCTGTTGAGGTAACTCATGTTCACCGCAACTGTAAGCTCGACCTGAATGGTCACCTGTTTGACATCAACCTTATTCCCATCACACTAGGAAGCTTTGATATTGTAGTCGGCATGGATTGATTGTCTGAGCGTCATGCTGAGATTCTTTGTTTGGAGAAAATTGTTCGTATTCCTCTTCCTAGTGGAGAACTCTTATCTATTCAGGGGGATCGGGGAAGTCCTATGTTAGGCATCATTTCATTCCTGAAAGCCCAGAAGTGTGTACGAAAGGGCTATCCAGCTATATTGGCAAATATCTCTGACACTCGAGTTGATGACGGGCCAAACATCGAAGACATTCCAGTGGTCCGTGATTACCCGGATGTCTTTCCAGAAGAACTACCAGGACTCCCACCTATTCGACAGGTAGAGTTTCAAATAGACCTTGCACCCGGGGCGGCTCCAATCGCGCGTGCACCTTACCGCCTAGCACCAGGTGAACTACAAGAACTGTCTACCCAATTCCAGGAGTTACTAGACAGGGGTTTTATTAGACCCAGTTCTTCGCCATGGGGAGCTCCAGTTCTGTTCGTTAAAAAGGACGGGAGTTTCCGCATGTGTATCGACTATCGAGAACTGAATAAAGTCACTATTAAGAACAGTTACCCATTACCTCGAATTGATGACTTGTTTGATCAGCTCCAAGGGTCAAGTTTTTATTCGAAGATCGACTTGAGATCGGGTTATCACCAACTGAGAGTCCGGGAGGAGGATGTGGCCAAAATAGCCTTCCGAACTTGCTATGGACACTATGAATTTTTGGTAATGCCATTTGGGTTGACTAACGCACCCGCGGTTTTTATGGATCTTATGAACCGCGTGTCAAAGCCCTATTTGGATAAATTTGTCATAGTGTTTATTGATGGCATCCTAATTTACTCCAAAAACATGGAAGAACATGAGCAACACCTGCATTTGATCTTAGAACTTTTAAGAAGGGAGCAGTTGTACGAAAAGTTTTCCAAATGTGATTTCTGGATTCGGGAGGTTCAATTTTTAGGGAATGTCGTGAATGAGGCAGGTATACATGTTGACCTTGCCAAGATTGATGCTATTAAGCGTTGGGAGTCTCCTAAGACCCCTACAGAAGTGCGTCAATTTCTTGGTCTCGCAGGGTATTATCGCAGGTTCATCGAGGGATTTTCAAAGATCGCACAACCCCTCACCGCCTTGACACAGAAAAGTATTACTTACAAATGGGGAGATGCCCAAGAGTCTGCTTTTCAATTGTTAAAGACAAAACTCTGTAGTGCACCAATTCTGTCGTTACCTGAGGGCACGGATGACTTTGTGGTGTATTGTGACGCCTCCATCCAAGGCCTAGGGTGTGTACTGATGCAACGTGATAAGGTGATCGCGTACGCATCACGGCAATTGAAAGTTCATGAGAAGAATTACCCCACTCATGACTTGGAGCTGGGAGCGGTGGTCTTCGCTCTCAAAATTTGGAGGCACTACCTCTATGGGACAAGGTGCACAATTTTCACTGATCATAAGAGCCTTCAGCATATATTCGATCAGAAGGTGCTGAACATACGACAACGTCGATGGGTCGAACTTTTGAATGATTATGACTGTGCTATTAAGTATCATCCAGGGAAAGCTAATGTAGTAGCGGAAGCCCTTAGCCGTAAGAAGACAAAACCCAAGCGGGTGCGAGCCTTGCAACTTACCATACACTCGAACCGTCCAGGAAAAATCCGCGATGCTCAAGTTGAGGCCTTGAAAGAGGAGAATATTGGTTCAAAAACGTTACGTGGTGCCGATAAACACTTGGAATTAAAGTCGGATGGACTTCAATATTTTATGAATCGGGTTTGGATTCCACTTTTTGGGGATGTCAGACAGCTTGTGCTTGATGAAGCGCATACCTCTCGTTATTCAGTATCCTGGCTCAAATAAAATGTACCAAGACCTCAAAACCCTTTATTGGTGGCCGAATATGAAAGCCGAAATAGTGACTTATGTTAGCAAGTGCTTAACTTGTGCTAAAGTCAAGATCGAATATCAGAAACCTTCGGGCTTGCTACAACAACCAGAAATCCCTATGTGGAAATGGGAGGGAATTTCCATGGATTTTATCACCAAACTTCCTAAGGCGTCTGGTGGCTATGACAAAATTTGGGTCATTGTAGACCGCCTAACGAAATCAGCTCATTTCTTGGAAATTAAGGAGACAGATACATTGGAACGTTTAGCTACCTTATACATCAAGGAAGTTGTTTCTAGGCATGGGGTGCCTACTTCAATCATATCTGACCGTGATCCTCGATTTACTTCCCGGTTCTGGACTACTCTTCACAAAGCGTTGGGAACTCGCTTAGATATGAGCACGGCTTATCACCCCCAGACAGATGGTCAGAGTGAGCGTACCATCCAGACGTTAGAAGAGCTACTACGAGCATGCGTGGTGGATTTTGGTAACAACTGGGATAAGCATTTACCCCTGATTGAATTCTCGTACAACAACAGCTATCACACCTCTATACAGTGTGCGCCTTTTGAGGCACTTTATGGGCGCAAGTGTAGGTCACCAATCTGTTCGGCTGAAGTTAGGGACAGCAAGCTGACAGGCCCTGAGCTCGTGCATGAAACATCTGAAAAGATTATCCAAATTAGAAACCTTATGGCCGCTGCTCGAGATAGGCATAAAAGCTACGCTGATAAGCGCCGAAAACCTTTAGAGTTCCAAGTAGGGGACAAAGTACTCTTGAAGGTGTCGCCTTGGAAGGGCGTGATTCGTTTCGGGAAACGAGGAAAGTTAAACCCGCGATATGTTGGAACATTCGAAATTGTGGAAAGAATCGGTCCGGTGGCCTATAAGTTGAACTTACCTGACGAACTCAATGGAGTGCATAACGTATTTCATGTATCAAACCTTAAGAAATGTTTGTCTGACACAACACTGGTGGTTCCACAGGAAGAAATTCAAGTGGATGATCAGCTGAGGTTCGTGGAAGAACCAGTAGAAATCCTTGAGCAAGGCGTTAAGAAACTCCGACAAAGCACTATACCTATTGTTAAGGTACGGTGGAATTCTCGTCTAGGACCAGAATAAACGTGGGAACGCAAGGACCAGATGCGACTCAAATACCCACGTCTCTTTACCGAACCTGAAATTGTACATAGACCAAACGCTAAACGTAAAGCAGCTCACTCAAAGTGAATTTCGGGGCGAAATTCCTTTCAACTTGAGGATGATGTGACATCCGGTAACCAAGCACACCAGCTTTACAGTTTACTTGCTGAATTTCGGGACGAAATTCTTTTCAACTTTGGGATGATGTGACACCCCACATTTTCAGGTTAACTCTTTTACTGAACTCTAGTTAATTGTCCTTGATCATATGTGGTTAAACACTTAGCTAGGGTTAGTTGAACACGTCTTTCAAAATGTTATGTAACAATAACACATGTTAGGTGATATTAACATACGTTATAATTAGGAAAAATAATTGTCTTGACGCACACACGAATCCTGTATCCCGAACGTTGGTGATTTGCTAGGCATGCATGATTATATGAATGATTGGATGTTGACGAATGTGGAATAACACGTGTACGTGAATTGCATGCTTATGTGAACTACTGCGTGTTAGTCAACTTGTACGTAAACGTTATGAGATATGTTCACTTAGGGTAAAAATAATATGAATTGATAAAACAATAGTTTTATATGAGTTGGTAGGATTATTATTGTTGGGATTAATCTCGAGAGTTAGATAGGGCCATTGGGCTTGCTTATCAGATAAAAATCACTAGAGCCCGAAACCTTGGCCCATAATCCTAACCCTTAGTGTTTTGTTTATAAAAAAAAAAAAAAAAAAAAAAAAAAAAAAAAAAAAAAACCCTAATACTACCCTTGCGCCGTGGATTAGAAGACCCCCCACAACCCCCTTTCAATCTCAATCTTCACCAATCTTGCACTAGTTCAAGCAATTTCGGGTGCTATCTTGTGATTCTAGGGGCTCTAGCAATTCAAGGTATGCGTTTTACATGTTAAATGATGTGTTTTTAGGCTGGAAAAAATATAAAAACTTTAGGAAATATACATGCTAGAATCGCAAAATCAATGTATGTGAATGTTTATGATGTTTGTTGAAAGTGTTGATGAATATTGTTGATAGAAATCATATCTAGGGTATATGGTACGTAAAAAGCTGAGATTAAATGTAAATATATGAATGTTATTGTGTTAATATGAGGTTATTGCATGATTATAAGGTATTGAGAATGATTAGGGTTTATAAGAGTCATGTTGATAAAATTCTGATGTGCAGACAGATTCATTGTGACGAATTGTAGAGCTGTTATAGAGTGATTAAAAGGTGTAATATGATTGTTTTCTAACGCCAAAGCATAACTTATGGTGTTAGCTTTTCAAAAAGTCCAAAATCATGCGTTTTGGACCTGTTTTGATATATAATTATGATTTTATAAGTTTAAAGGTATAATCAGATTTTCGGATATGAAAAATGGACCAACTTTAAAGGGGTATAACTTGAGTTTTACGAGTCCGTTGATCATGAAATTTGGACAGAGGTTGAGTCTCTGAGAATAAAAGCTTTTCCAATTGGATTCATCTCGTTTGGATGAGACTACGATTTTTAATGAATTTTTATGTAAGCTGCTGTCAACAGCACTCTTTTTCAGAGGTGTCTGTACTAAATTAATTTTCATAAAATCGTGAGATGTTTTAAACGGGAAATAAAAATAGTGGAGTCACGTAAAAACTTTTGAGAAACTTCTGTAAAATTTTGGGCACTTGAAGAGTTGATTTGGTATTTTATAAAAATTAGTTTCCATGACGTAAAATCTGCCCAGAAAACACAGATTTGCGAGAAATTGATTATGTGATGATTCGATTATGTTAATGAGTTGTAAGTTATGAAATTCTATATGAAGACATGCGTTTATGTTATTTATGTGTTATATATGCCATGATAGGTTGATGGTATGCAATGTGTGATGAGAACTAGCTATGTTAACAGTCTTAACATGTTGCATCATTTACTAGTCACCAACGATTGACGGGTTTTGCATGGTCTATTTGTGTCAAGTACAATTATTTGAGAGGTCACTTAAGTCTTGGTGTCAAGCACACTCAAACATTTTGCAACCTTGTATTTGATAGGTTATTAGTAGGCGAGTAGTCTTCCACATTTACTATCTTTGCAGTTTATTCTTAGCACGCAACCTAAGGCGAGTTTCACTACTTTTCTCAAAAGCATGCGTCTCGGGTTTGAGACAACTTACTAAACTTTTCCTAGTCCGGTTGGGACTACTTTCACATCCCGGGTTGGGATGCTATGACTCCTCGTGTGGGTCGGGTTTTACTAGTTTACAAACTTTGTCCTTGATGAACTAAACCAACACTATCTCTGTAAGTCCTTCACGTACCGAATGAGTTGCCGGGTTATGGCAAGCGGGTTATTAGTTGATAGCGCTATTAGGTCTGACAAACCTCACACCGGCTTGGGGAGCGCGGGAGTGAACTATAACTTAACAGATTTTTATCATTGTTGATAGGCAATGATGTAAGGCATGCAGCTCACTTTTGTGACTACACGTTCTTTAGCAATTCAGTATATCGGTGTTAGTTATCATGAATAGGTTAGCTACCCTTGACATACGATGAACTAGTGTTTACATGGTTTTTGGAACCAACTCAATTACTTACTTACGTGGTTTTGGAAACCAGTACTTTTACATACTCATTTACTTTACTATGTGAACTCACCAGCTTTATGTTGACACACGTTAGCATGCTTTTGCAGGAGCACGTCTAGGGCATGCATCATATCATATCATGGGCTTACAAACATTTAAACTTTCTTATCATTTAACTGGTTACTTTTTGTTTTTGGGCGCGGTGTTTTGCGCAGACGTTTATTTACTGTTTTGCAAATTCGCTTCCGCTATACTTAACTTGGTTTGGTTAAAAGTTTAAACTTAATTTTACAATAACGAACTAAATGGTTGGGCATTTAGAGTCGTTCGTATAACTTATGGCTATAAGATCCTGGTGTGTCACACGCCTTGCGGTAAAACCCCGCAATGGAAATTTGAGGGTGTGACATCAGCTTGGGTCATATTGATGTTACCACGGCCACCACCGCCGCCACGGCCACCACCACGACGTCCACCACCACAAGCGCCAGACATGATCTGACAAATCAGAAATCGAGAGATTTAGATTCACTGCTAGTGTCAACCACTAGTAGTTACAAAAGTTAAACCTAGGTCCAATCCAGGACTATCCATCCAAACTCAGGGTCCACTAGGATTCTCATGCATTTCAGTTTATAATTTCGTGTGCACCCGAAATGATAAACTGCTCTACATGGTCCTCCAAGTGTTCCCCTAGTTTGAACTCAAATCACCGAATACTAGCACCTAGTGATATGCTACTACAAGCATATGTGTACAAGAACACATGTAAGCAAGTGCGTCTATTGGAGCATGGAGGGGAGATGTCCGATTCCGGGACAGATCTCAAGAGTACGCAAAACCACTCCAATACACGACACTATTGTGCAAGATTCATCTAGTCAGTTCCTTCTTCTTCAATTCCCGAAGAAGAAGGTAAGAGTAAGCAAAGTCCAAGTAAGAACGGATGATGTAACACATAAGTGAGATGATGATGTAAAGACACCCTGACAAGGTTAGTACGTATCCCAAAACCGACTCAAGTATGTGACCGTCTAGACTCTACATGCAGTCCTAGTTCACTTTAACCATTGGCTCTAATACCAATCTGTCACACCCTCAAATTTCCACTTGCGGAGTTTTACCGTGAGGCGTATGACAAACCAGGATCCAAGTCAACGGTCACAATAAACAACACTATATGAAATACGTAAACTCAACAGCTTAATTATCAAAACCATTAAACCGTAGCGGAAGCATTCAAAAATTTAATCAACTACAAAACAGTGTGCCAAAATGTTCAAGACACTTATTTAAACTATGCGACTAAGCCTAGACGCCAATGTAGACCCATGCGCCTAGTCCAACCGATGCTACCATAGCAACCTGAGAAAAACATGCCAAAAAGACGTCAACATATATAATGCTGGTGAGTTCACAGGTTTGTTTAATATGTTACCAAATGTTACCTCGTGTCACCAAAATGTTCTCATGTCCATACTATATCAATGTTACCAAGTACGCTAGCTAGGTGTATGCTTTGTTACTACTACGATTGGAAAACCATTACTAGACTGTTACCAGTGTTCAGCCAGAATGTTCAGCAAATGTTTAGCAAGTTTGAGACAATATGCACCCACCCGGCCCTCCAAGCCGTCGAGTGGGGCCTGTCAAACCCAATAGATCTATTCACATTTTCCCTCGTTGTGCAACCCTACACATTCATGGTTTCCCCCGGGACTTTCAAAGATCGTATAGCAACGCAAAGTTAAATCATAGTATGACATATGTTACCAAATAAGTTTAGTGCAAGTTTTCTCCCCCAAAAGTAAAAGCAGTAAAAGTGGGGCCGTGAACTCACCTTAGGTTGTGTTCTTCAAGTTTAATAAGAAAAGCCAAGTGCTTGATAATCCCAACTACCGGAGATCTATCAAAATGTTCATAAAAGTGTTCCGACTAATAACCACATGGTTATCAAGTCCCCGATTGTCCAGATCATGATCAAGTATGTTTTAAAACGTGTTTTAAAGGTTTAACCGACACACTAGACCGACCCGACATCCCGTTGGTGACTCATTACCCTAACTAATCAAGTACACATAGATTACACACAAGGTTCAAGCATAAAACACTTAGTTTGCATCAAAAATCCCATTTTTGATTCCATAGGGTCGAACCAGGAAATTTTGTTCCACCTTCGCCCCTTTTAAGCCACGTTCGACCCTTTGGAAGCCACTTTCGACCCATTCGAAGTCACATTCGACCCTATGAATAGATTCGACCAATATTGTCCAGGTTCGACCCTGAGATTCCACTTTCGACCCCACGATTGGTCGAAGGTGCCCAGGTTCGACCCTGGCAGAATATTTTTCCCAAAAACGCTTCAAAATCATCTGAAACATCACAAAACATCACCAAACATAGCAGTTGAATATGAATAACATATCCCCACAAAACCCCACCAATTTTGCCCCAAAACCTGTTCATTTTTGCCCTTTCCCAAAATGGCAAAAATTATGAAAACATCACATCATGGATGAAATATTTACCCAATTTGGAAACTTTTTTTTTAAATCAATCCATAATCATCATAATAGTGCTCAGTTTGTCATGTGTTTGAAACCTCAAAAAGTTCTATTGATCATACTAGAATGCATCGAGCCCTTGCTTTATTAAAACCCCCAATTTAGACATGATATCATTAATCATCTAATTATGACCATAAACAATCCTAAATTAACATGAATATCAGCCCTAGATCATGTTTCTAGCATTAGTGCAGCAGCAAATCATTAAACAACACATAATACCACATAACACATAATTAACATATGTTTATTGATATGAAACCTATGTTTAATGATAGGGTTTAGGTTTAGAAAGATGTTTAAAAGGTTTTTATTGATAAAAACATCCTTAGAACAGATCTGGACATTTAGGGTTAGATGAAAACGAATTAATATGCTTTGAAAAGGTTTAGGATTAAGAACACACCTTAGATTCTCGATTAGATGTTGTTTGTAGGTTGGATTATGGAAAACAAGAGCAAAAACTCCTTCCTTAGTGATTAAAATCGTTTGAGAGTGTTTAGAGACGGTTAGGGTTTGTGAAATGGTGAAAAATGACAAAGTTTGGTATTTATACTAGTCCACATTCGACCCTTTCACATGGTCGAATGTACCCACATTCGCCCCTTTCTCAGGATCGAATGTACCTTAACTGGTCGAATGAAATTCTATTGTTTCCACATCCCAGGTTCGCCCCTTCACTAAGGGTCGAACCAAGATCATTTCCCAGGTTCGCCCCCACGCTATGGGTCGAACCTGGACCTAAGTTTTCTAGTCTTTCCAGTTTGTCGTGTTTAACGCATTTTAACGCACCCTAACATATGATCATGCAATTCTAACACATGTTATGCACATAATCTACTTGTCCTACTTGATTCAGTTCATGTAATTGCACCAACAACGGGACCCGGTACTAGTGTATTCCCAAATGACTCCCAATGATCCTCCAGATCATTGAACCCTGGACAATCCTATAGTGACCTGACTCAACTAACCCAGTTAAGTCCATTTATAATGTTTCTCGCTAAGGTAGACTTATGTTTTACTAAAATGTTTAAGCCGAACATGTCGGGTGTCACAATTACAAGTATGTTTGTCCACTTAAACCCAAAATCATCATTCATTGTTCAGCACTTCGGATACATTATGGTAATATTAGATACTGAAAAATCTATGGTCCCCGCACACATGGCACATTCCCATATCAAGAATTGAGCAAAGCGTCATCGTAACACGTGATTATATTGTAGTTATCCGTTAGTTACAAGGTATGAGGCACAGCGGTGACAGGTCAGCAAATTAATGCTTCAAAGCGACTTATGCACTCAACCAGGGTGAGGACTAATATCATACATGATTTTCATCATAGTACTGATACGATGCATTAGATAATCTTAGATCATCATTGTAGATGCATTTATGTGACTAATGCTTTGGATTTAAAATAAACGTATGTTAATAGTTTGAGTCGGATGGGCGAAGGAGATTTTGTGTGGGCGAAGGAAGGAAATCAAGGGTGCAAAGGAAGAATATCATACGAAGGAGACACAGGAGGCGAAGGAAGATTTTGATAGTTATATATTGCTTCATTCGACCAGTCTGTTTGGTCGAATGTGCACGTTCGCACGAACAATGTGGGCGAACGTGCAGCCTATAAATAGGTCAAGCTGATTTTTGAATGTAGTTTTTAGCATTATTATTTCCTCCAAGTTTAGTGTGTCTCTCTAGTGTTTTTGTAAACTTAATTCACGTTGTGTCCTTCATGTTTTGATGTTTTTAACGTGTAATTGAGTCTTGATTATTAATGAGAAAAGCTTTGAATGATGATTTACTTGTTTTGATCTGATTGATTATCATTTTGTGATTGGTTTAGGGTTTCCGCACCTAAATCAAACTTGTTTGATCATTTCTGTGTTGATTTGTCGATCCTTTTAGCACATACAAAGTGGTATCAGAGCCATACTGGATCAAACAACCACAAATTGATAGTTTCTCAGTTGATTTGGACCCAATTTTGGTCAAAAAGTTTCTGTTTTCATAGAACAAACTGATTTGATAAGTTTTTGATTGATTACAACTTGTTTTCATGGTTAAAATGGATAATTCTCTTTGATAAACTTGTTCCAAATCAATTCCGATTCAAAACCTGATTAAAATCATCAAAATCTATCAACATTTGATAAACATGATCAAAATTAACTGATTTTCAAAGAATAACCGTTTTTGAAATAGCAGGGGTCGAACCTAGAGAGACGGTCGAAGGTGTGAGTAAATTTGGTTGAACGAGTGATTTTTTGGTCGAAGGTGTTGTTTTTGTGGTCGAACGTAGAGGTTCATAGCTTATTTGTATACATTCGTCCATCAGAGTTACATTCGACTGATCGAACGGTCGAAGGAGGGAGAAAACGGTCGAAAGAGAGAACAAACGGTCGAAAGAGTTTGTGTGTTGTCATAGTTCACATTCGTACATCTCCAAACGGTCGAAGGAGAAGAAATTTCCTCATTCGACCATACGATAGTGCGAAGGAAAAACCTGTTTTAAAATTTTTCTAATCTTTTCGTGTTTGAACATTTACAGGTTAAGATGTGGAACTTTCCAACTACGCCAAGACCTAATCAAGCACCACATCAGCAAACAACCAGAGATCCATGGACAGTTGCAGCTCAGAAGACTAGTCCACCATCTCAGCCAATCAACTACATGGCTATGACTAGTTCTACTCCTCAGCAAGTTGTACAACCATTACAACAACCAATTGGCGATTATTGGGGAGTAGCAGCAGCTGCAGTTCACTCACAGACGACCAATGCCATATCTACACTCATTCATGATCTATCATCAGGCAGTGGAAATCGTCCACCAAAGCTCATGGATATGATGGACTATAACACATGGAAGACAAAGTTCAAGATACATGTGGAGGGACAAGGCTTAGAGGGAGCTGAGGCATGGCAGATGATAGTGAAAGGTTATGTTGCTCCTATTCTGGAGAACACTGGTGAACCAATACCGTTGGAGAATTTGGCTGATGATGAGAAAAAGAAGTTCGCGATCAAGAAAAAGGCGTTTTCTCAATTATCTCAGGCGATCAACACTGACTTGCGGCATCAGTTCGGATCGTGTACTACTTCAAAACAGTTGTGGGATATGCTGAGAAACAGACATGATGGTAATGAGAAGACTAGGAAGCTGAGAATGGAAGAGCTTCGTAAAGAGTTCGAGAACTTTAGTTACATGGGTAATGAGACTTTAAAAGAATTGGTTCCAAGGTATTGCCACTTGCTCACAGAGCTCCCGAGTTACGAGATTAGCATACCTATGTCAGAACTGGTGGATAAATTTGATGATGCGTTACCACCATATTGGAACCAACACATTGAAGTGTTGAAGGAAAAAGATGCATACCTGTATTGGACTATCAATGAGTTGATACAAAAACTGGAGAACAAAGAAATGGAGGAGAAGAGGAAAGCAAAGAGAGCACAGATTCCACAGAACCCAGAATTGTATGTGAGTGGTACATCTACTTCTCTTTCTACTTCTAGCTCTACTTCAAGTGTTGCAAATCATATTGCTTGCGTATCTAATGTTGTTGAACCCACCAAAGCACCAATAAACTATCTTGCCCAAACTTCATCATATACACCACAATCCTATCAAACACCTAATTTCATTCCACCTTTTTCACCTATGCAACAAGCTGTCTGTTACACTGCCAGTCAACCTCAACAACAACCATATAATCCTCACATGAATCAAATGCAGATCAATCAAACACAATCAAATCAAAGTCCGATTGTGTTAGAGACTTCTAACCTTAACAATGTTACTGTTGAGATTGCTCAACAGCATGTAGCATTAGTATCTGCTATGGTTGCATCATACAACGGTTTAGTTGCTAGTCAGATTGGAAACAACAATCTAACCAATGAGGACTATGCACAAATCGATAAAGAGGAAATGGAGCTTATGGATATACAGTGGGCATTTGCTAGCATCATGAGAAGAGCCACTGATTTTATCTAGAAAACAGGGAGAACTGACCTTTCGACTTCTCCAAACACCACTTACGGCATTAACAAAGCCAAGGTCACATGTTTTAATTGTTGTGAGAAGGGTCATTTCAAGAGAGAGTGTACACAGCCGGCTCAGCAAGGTAATCGAAACCCGTTCAACTGAAGCTACCAAAGCAGACGAAACCAAAACCAGAATCAGGTATCATACAACAGTCCCAACATCTCTAGCTTTCAACCTCAAAACAACTACCAGAACCGTCAAAACACACAACAAAATACTTATACTAGACAATCCTCACATCAAAACCAACCACAACAGAATCCAAACCGAACCATTGTTCCTATCTCTACACCTAACACTCAAACCCAAACCCAAACTGAAAATCAAAACCAAGCACTTGTGATCCAAAAAGATGAAGGTTTTGATTGGACGGGTATGCAATTAGGAGTGGAAGAGATTACTGCAGGAAATGTGGCTTGTGTAGCACAAAAGATGAGTTTGGATGAACATGTGGAGATTGAAGAAGATGTTGTGATAGAAAAATTGACGGAGTTGAAAATAGAAGAGTTGAATGAGGATGTGAATGATGAGTGTGAAGACAAAAAGTCTGGAATGATTCTTGATTCTGTCACAGATGTTGGAGAGCAATATGATTCAGCTTATTCGGACATGGAAAGTGATTCTGATTCGGAAGCTAGTGTGAACTCACTAGACGATGACATCGATCAGTTGCTCGCTGAAACAGATTTCCTTATGACCCGCAAGTCGTGCATGGTGGATGATGCCTGCACAAAGATTGATTACTCAAAATTCTTTGCAGGGAAGGAAGCTCATTTCGCACTGATGGCAATGACAGAACCACCTAAACCGGTAAGTACTGAATCTCAATCTAAAGTGTGTGTTAAATGTTCTGATTTTGATAGATTGACAGAAAAAAAATAAGCAACTCAAGGTACAACTTGAGAGTGCTAAAATAAACTGTCAAAATTATCAAAAAGAATCAAAAGAATTCAACAAAGTACTTGATGGTTACAAAAAGGATGTTTCTGAACAGAAAAAGACTTTGTCTTTAAAGCAACTTGCCATTAACAACTATATAAATGAAATGGAAAATACAAAGTTAGAAATGGCAACCATCAAGTGTTTCGCTGAAAAAGTGAATAAAAAATTAGAGAGCTATAAGCACAGTGCTTATGTAGTTGACCACATCATCGAAGAACCTTCACAGTCAAGTAGTGCAAACTACAAAGCTGTTCCATCTCCGGTGTTGTTCGAAAATCATAATTTACATGCGATAGCACCGGAGAATCTAGTCAAATCTGACTCCACATCAGATAACGAGTCCAACACATCCAGTGTCGGAGACCCGTATTCTGATGTGAGACCTGTTTTGGGAAACAATGAAGGTGTGGTAGCTGAAGATGATTCTGATAAAGAAGATGAACAGTCTGAGATAGTTGTTGAGAATGAAAATGATATTCCTGATGAAAATCATATAATCACTACTGAACCAGTCTCACCATCTCAGATTGTCCATCCCATGGCTAATTCTCACAGAAAGAATGTTGTTAAGAAAGTTGAGCAGTCTGTTGATAAAAATGTTGAAAAGAAAGTGGTTAAGAAAGTTGAGAAAAATGTGATTAAAACTGCTGATAAGAAAATTGAAACTAAAACTAAAACTGAGAAATCAAATGAAATGAACAACGAATTATGTGATAAACCTGTAAAAGTTTTCTATCGGATGCAAGGCTCCGATAAGATTATGTCTGATGACGAATATCCGATTCAATTTGTGAACTATTCCAAAATTGAAAAGATCTGGCAGGAAAGTACAATTTGGTTTCCAAAACATGAACGAACCAATGATATTCCTTCAGCCATTTTAAAGAAAATTTATTCGGATAATTCTAAAGACGCAAAGGTCAATGTCACACAATTTGTTAAGCCAATAGACAAGTCAAATAGTTTTATTGAGCCGACTTATTCAAAGGAACCAGCTCCTGAGAGTTAAAGAAAACAGTGCATGGTTGATCAATATCCCATTGCGAGTTTTTCCAAGTCGAACATCAAGGAAAACTATGAAGAGTACCGTGCGTGTTTTAAGTGCGGGGAAAGGGGACATTTACTTGCCACCTGCCCATATGTACGACACAAGAGGCACGAGGTGGAGATGAAGCAAAGACATGATTATCCGGTTGATAATTACAGTTATCCACAAAGACGGTTTTTCCCTCAGCCAGCACCTTATTATAACCAAAACAATTTTTACAACAAAAGGGAAAATCGTCCGATGACTTATGACAAACGCAACCGGATAGCCACTGAGAAACCATTGAAGAAACCATTGATGAACACAATTGCTGAAAACAAAAAGGTTCCTGCTAAACCTAATGCCAAATCAGCAGTTGGACCTGTCTCTGTTAAATCAGAGAAGGTAACCAAGATGGTAGCATTCAAAGACGAAGTAAAGAAATCGGCTGAGACCTCAAAATCTCAGATCCGAATCTTGAAACGGTCTGAACAGTCTTGGTCATCAAAGGGGTCTGAGGGTGCTTCAAATTCACAGAATGTGAAATCTAAGAAAACAAAAGTTGAGTGTGAAAAGAAAGGGGTTGTTAAAACCCAAGATGTTTGTGAATCTAATGAATCTTTGAAACAACCAGTTCAAAGACCCAAGACCAAACAGGCTTGGGTCCCCCGAAAGATCTAATTGCTTTACTTGATATGTGCAGGGAGCTCCAGCTGGCCCTGTTAGCAGCCTCTGGATTGTTGACAGTGGAGCTTCTGGCCACATGACAGGGGATCTCACGCTACTTTTTGATATCAAGAATATAAATGGAGGTTACGTAGCGTTTGCAGGAAATAAAGGAGGCTACATTACAATGGAGGGTAGTGTTAGCAATGGGGTAGTGACATTTGAGCGGATATCGTATGTGAAACAGATAGATTACAATCTACTCAGTGTCAGCCAAATCTGTGATAAACAATTCTCTGTTTACTTTGACGACAAATCTTGCTACATCCTGAAACCGGGTTTTGAACTTCCAAAAGAGTGGGTGATGCTAAAGGCACCGAGAGTAAACAACTTGTATATTCTCGATATGTCCAAAGCTATGACCACCCATGGCCAAGTCACGTGTTTCCCCTCTAAGGCTACAGAAAAAGAATCTATCATGTGGCATAGGAGAATGGGACACATTCATTTAAGAAAAATGAACTTGTCACTGGGGTTAATGTGAAACATTTTCATTTGAATGACAAGTGTATTAGTTGTAAAAAGGGTAAGCAGCACAAACAGACCCATAGACCAAAGAAAGTCAATTCTGTTGAACTACCGCTTGAGCGTTTGCACATGGATTTATTTGGTCCAGTCAAGCGTAAAAGTCATGCTGGGGAATTGTACTGTCTTGTGGTGACTGACGATTATTCAAGATTCTCATGGGTTATGTGCTTACACCAGAAAAGCGACACGTTTGACAACCTGAAAGTTCTGTTCACTCGTCTGGAGAATATCTATGGTCTAAAGATCAAAAGAATCAGGAGTGATAATGGGACGGAGTTCAAGAATGCTCAGATGGATGATCTTTGTGAAAACAAGGGAATTCATCACGAATACAGCGCTCCGTATACACCCCAGCAGAACGGTGTCGCAGAAAGAAAGAACAGGACTCTAATCGAAACGGCAAGAACAATGCTTGCGGACTCAAATCTTCCAGTAATGTTCTGGAACGAAGCAATTTACGCAGCATGTTACACTCTAAATCATGTTTTAACAGTGAAGAAGTTTGGTAAAACTTCGTATGAGCTGTTGAACTGACGAAAGCCGAATCTAGAGTATCTAGAACCATTTGGGGCCCCGTGTACAATGCTTAATCCTTCGAAGAAGTTTGCATCAAAGGCTGAAGAAGGCTATTTTGTTGGATATGCAACTCCACTAAAAAGGGTATTCAACAAAAGAACTAGAAAAGTCGAGGAGTGGGCTAACGTCGAAGTACAAAGAAACACTCAAAATGTACAGGGAGGCGGTCCAGACTGGATGTTTGATTACAAAGACTTCTTTGAATCATTCAATCTAGATATCATGGTTGAAGAATCTGTACTCCGTTTATATTACGAGGACGAAAACGCAGTGACTTCACCGTTAGTGCGTCCGATCACTGTAAATCCTCAAGCAGCTTCTAATGATACCACTGCTCCTGTGATGGAAGAAGAAGTGTTCCAAGAAGCTTCAACAACGCTTAATTCATCAGATTCAGAAGATGAAGACGATGATGCTACAAGTGAAGCTATTCTGGAAAATGCTACAGTGACACCACCAGTGAACCCAACTACAGCTGATGCTTCAACATCGAATGTGGGTAATGATCTGGTTTCTACAGAGAATTTGACGACTCAAACGGGAGTGCAAGTACCTGATTATCCAGAATCTCGGATACATCGAATACACCCGCTTGAACAGGTTATTGGTGATCCTGGTAGCAGCGTTATGACAAGAGGGCAATTGAGAAATGCTCAAGCACCAGTGAATATTGGCAATCTTGCTTTATATGCCAAAATACAAAAATCTGGTTTTCAAAATGACTGGTCTTTTGCTTGTAATGTTTCGCAGGTAGAGCCGCAGACGTACAAGGAAGCTCTTTTGGATGATGCTTGGGTGGAAGCAATGCAAGAAGAGTTGTTACAATTTCAGAAACTTAGAGTTTGGACGCTGACAGATTTGCCCCCGGGAAGAAAGAAGATCGGAACCAAATAGGTGTTTAAGTGTAAAAAGGATGATAGAGGAGTTATAGTTAGAAACAAAGCTCGTTTGGTTGTTCAAGGTTTTCATCAAGTTGAGGGAATCGACTACAATGAAATCTATACACCTGTTGCACGCTTGGAAGCTATACTAATGTTTCTGGCGTTTGCATCCTGGAAGAAATTCAAGGTGTATCAGATGGATGTAAAGAACGCATTTCTTTACGGTGTGGTCAAAGAGGAAGTTTACGTAGGTCAACCACTAGGCTTTGAGGACCCTATTCACCGGGATAAGGTTTATGTCTTAAACAAAGCTCTCTACGGGTTGCACCAAGCTCCGAGACAATGGTATGAGGAGCTGAGCACGTATCTTCTCTCGAAAGGATTCAAACGCGGATTGGTAGACTGCACACTGTTCACGAAACGAGCAGGAGATGACTTGCTTCTTGTGCAAATATATGTTGATGATATTATTTTCGGGTCTACTAACGAACTTCTGTGCAGGGAATTTGAAAAGGTTATGCAGGAAAAGTTCGAAATGAGCGCAATGGGAGAAATGCAGTTTTTCCTAGGCTTGCAGGTGGAGCAAAGACCAACGGGATCTTTATTCACCAGACCAAATACGTTTCTGAAGTCTTGAGCCGATTCCAGATGGATGATTCGAAGCCGATGGATACCCCGATACAACCTAATCACGGGATTGGAGTTGACGCTAAGGGGGAGCTGACTGATCCATTTACATACAGAGCAATCGTCGGATATCTGATGTATCTCACCGCGTCTAGACCGGATATAATGTTTGCAACATGTCTTTGTGCACGATATCAGTCGAAGCCGAAACAAAGTCATCTTGCAGCTGTCAAGCGTATCCTTAGATATCTGAAGGGTTGTCCATCAAAAGGACTTTGGTACCCTCATGATGATAATTTTGACCTAATCGCTTTTAGTGTGGCAGATTGGGGTGGCTGTGACAAAGACAGCAAATCCACAACGGCTGGATGTCAGTTTATGGGGAGCAGGCTCGTGACCTGGCAATGCAAGAAACAGACCGCAGTTGCACTATCCACATGTGAAGCAGAATACGTTTCAGCATCGAGCTGCTGCTCACAGGTTCTTTGGATCCAACAACAGATGGTGGATTACGGTTTGCAATTTCTTAAAACCCCTATTTACTGTGATAATGAAGCCACAATCGCATTAACAAAAGACTTAGTAAATCACTCAAAGGCTAAACATATCCCGATTAAATATCATTTTATCCGTGATTGTTATGCTAAAGAGTTGATAGATATGGTCAAAATCCACACTGATTACCAACGCGCAGATCTTTTTACCAAAGCTTTTGACAAATCGAGATTTGATTATCTTTTAAAAGCTAATGGTATTAAAGAACTATCTGGTGGTACTACGACTGGAAGATCGCAGAAGCTGTTATTGTTCTGAAGGATGGTGATAAAAGTTTAAAGAAAATACACATTTTTGATCCCATGTGGTTAGTGAATTGCTCACATGAGGACATCATAATGTTGTATTACAATTCTATCTTCAGTGATGTTAAAGATGCCGAACAGGCTAGTAAATAACAGCGAGTGGTATTTTTGTGTTTTGCTCATGATATCAACGCCGGATGCGACTATGACAAAAAGCTCGGCAAGTTTGTGAAAGTTCAAGAGATTTCTGAAGAGAAAAAGAAAAAGCCGAAGCAAGTGTTTGAGAAGGTGATGACGTCAGAAGAAAAGAAACTTTTGAGGATCAAGCTGATGAATAAAAGAATGGATGAGGAACGAAGAGTTAAACAATCCAAGCAATAGTCAAGGGGAGTTTGTAGATGCATTTATGCGACTAATGCTTTGGATTTACAATAAACGTATGTTAATAGTTTGAGTCGAATGGGCGAAGGAGATTTTGTGTGGGCGAAGGAAGGAAATCAAGGATGCGAAGGAAGAATATCATACGAAGGAGACACAGGAGGCGAAGGAAGATTTTGATAGTTATATATTGCTTCATTCGACCAGTCTGTTTGGTCGAATGTGCACGTTCGCACGAACAATGTGGGCGAACGTGCAGCCTATAAATAGGTCAAGCTGATTTTTGAATGTAGTTTTTAGCATTATTATTCCCTCCAAGTTCAGTGTGTCTCTCTAGTGTTTTTGTAAACTTAATTCACGTTGTGTCCTTCATGTTTTGATCTTTTTAACGTGTAATTGAGTCTTGATTATTAATGAGAAAAGCTTTGAATGATGATTTACTTGTTTTGATCTGATTTATTATCATTTTGTGATTGGTTTAGGGTTTCCGCACCTAAATCAAACTTGTTTGATCATTTCTTTGTTGATTTGTCGATCCTTTTAGCACATACAATCATCACACATGTTAAGTTCCTCATTCGGTAACTTCAGGTTTTGTCACTAAAGATCTTTTAATAACATACCCTGATTGATCTAGGTCCGTAAATTAATACGACAAATGATCAGTTAGGCTATTCCCAGATAACTTTCAATATAACGACCCGAAACCTCCGATTTTGGCAATCTATCAAACGAAATTTCGGTACTAAGACCATACGTCAACGAGACGTTGATCCACATGATTAACAGTTAATGTTTTTAGCTTTATATCACCATGCTGAACTTTAACCTTTGATTTCAAGCCTACCAATATATAATTGTAGTGGCTACTCAATGTTTATCAATTCATTTTGTTTTCAGAGTAGTCTGACAGTCCACTGATTACTATCATCTCCTCTTTTTCTTCAAGAAAACTCATTTTGGATTTTCTAAATTTTTATTTTGATTTTTCTGAAATTTTCTGCCCCTAAAAATCTAAAAATAAGCATATTTTTGGATTTTTCAACTTTTGAAGAAAAACAAAATAAAATAATATCCGATGAGGTTTACTTACTGTATTTCAAAAACCATCTTCCCACTCAGATTACTTGACTCACTTTATTCTTTCAACTAGTAAATCCATTAACAAAGACAAGAGAGCTTAGAATAAACCGTTTTGTCGCATCCTTTGTAGAAATCCAAAACTTGAGAGCAATTGCATTAGATTGCAACTTTTTCCGGCTTCACAAGTAGGAAACAAACTATAAACACTCTCCTCTCTATTGAAATCATATTTTTCTTTTTCAAAATCCCATCCTTTGACCTTCACCTCTCCAATAAATATATTGTATACAGATGCTCCACTATCAACTATCAAAAGATAGTTAATAGATCTGTCTGGAACAACCTGCACACTTGTTAAACAATTAGCACGAGAGAGGCACCCATCCCTTCACAATGATGGGTCGTCCAAGGTCATCAATCCTCGGAACATCAATCCATTCTCCTTTTGAAAAACTCAATTGGTTTTTCAATGGATTGATTTGAAGTAGAAATTGCTATTGATTTAGAAAGTGATTTGGGTTTCCAAACACGTTCAGAGTTTATTTTAGACTTTGTTGAAATCGTTTTGATTGTTGACTTTTCAGGTTTCATGTTTGACACCTGCTTCAGAACTTTGTTTGGAAACTTCTCAGACTTAACTGATAAAGGTCCAGGTTTAGAGTTATTCTTAGGCTTAGCCTTAGAACTCCCCCTTACCTTAGCAACCCTATCACAATCTCCATTTTTATTCAAGGCAATTTTGTTACGATTGTCATACACAACATGTTTCCCCTTTTGTTTCTTGATTGGTTTTGGGGATCCAGGCTTTTTGACATTGCCTGAATTTTTAGCAAATTTCATTTCGGTCTTTTTCTGTTTAACATACGGACAGGCAACAACTAAATGCCCACACTCTCCACAGTTATAACAAGACCTATATTCTACAAAATCACATGCATACCCTTCATCCCAATACCAGTAGGGACAATGAGCAGCAATATGACCAACTTCACCACATTCAAAACAGCTTCTCCATTCAACATAACCATGAGAATACTATGGTGAGTTGTTTCTCCAATAACCATCAAATTGAGAGTGACTTTGAGAATCATAAAAGTCATGTGTTCTCGATGAAAACTTTTTGAATTCTTATGATAAGAGTTTTTCATCTGATCATTACCTTTCGATTTGTTTGGTTTTGGTCCTTTTGTATTTTGATTTTTCTTTTTGTTCCCAGACTGATCCATTTTATTCTCATGTTGGTTAGGACTGAGTTCAAAATGTAAATGATCAAATTGATTTCTAAATTGATTTATCAAATCATTATTATCGACAAAGATACATTTAAGTAATGATTGTCGATATTATCAATTGGAAAATCTTTGTTGAAAATCAATTTGTCCTGTCCTTCCAACATATAGGATCCTTCAATTCCTTCAGGATACTTGAATATGGGTGTTTCTTCAGATTCAGTTTCTGAAGTGACAACCACATTTTCATTTTTCACTACAAGTTTTGATTTCACCTCAGAATTAGGATCAACAACACAAGGTGTTGTGATTTCCAACTCTGATGTGGAATTATTCTTTGAAAATGGTGTTATGAAGTTCTGAAATCTCTTTCTTAAAAGATTCAATTTGATTCATAAAATTTCTTTCATTATTTGCCAAAATTTTATTTTCAATTTGAAATCTTTCAAGTTTATTTGTTAAGTTCTGTTTGTCCTCAAGAAGTTTCAGCACTTCATTTTTCAATTTGACACAATCAGAATAATTAGCACATTCAGCATTAGATTCTACCTCAACATCTGAATTATTACCATTCTCAGAATTTACATCAACATTTGATGTATCACTTTCTCTTGATTCACTATGTTCTAAACTCGTATCAAAACTCAAATCACTCTTTGACAATTCACTTGAATCATCATTCCACATTTGTTTGACAAGACACACAACATTACTTTTAACACTTTCTCTGTTAACACACTCATTCACATTAACCATTTTATCAGTTTGTTGCATAGCTGGTTGTGTAACAGATTGTTGAATCATAGATGCAACAACTTGTTCCCATGTTAGCTTTTGTTGCATTGCAGCTTTTATCTGGTCATCAGTTCTTGATATAGCCAAGTAATTTATCATTTTTCGACAAAAAATATTTCTAAAATTTTCTAAAATCAGGCTTAACCAAATTTTCGATAGAAATTTTTCAAAATTTTTTACACCTTAAAATTTGAAAAATATTGTCCAAAAATTAGTGGGTTCGAACCTGGAAAAATATAGTCTTATTCGACCTTTTACAAGGGTCGAATGTATCTCGGTCTTGGTTTGACCTTAAGAAACGTAATTGAAGGTTCGAATGTGGAAATAACCAGGTTCGACCCTTTTATCTGACTTGAATGTGAAACTTGAAACACACTAAACTCACTTTCGACCACTTTACTCCACGTTCGACCTCCCGTAAGGTCGAATGTACCAAACCTTGGTCGAATGTACAGAACAACACACACAACCTCTTGGTTCGACCTAAAATGGTTCACGTTCGACCAGAAAAAGCTAGGTTTGACCATCAAGAACACGAATCTAATCGGTTTTTGACAAAATTTTCACCAAATGTAATGAAATTTGATAGGTTATGTACGGATTTGAATTTAGACAAACATTTCTGAAAAGATTTTTGAAAACAACATCAAATTCAACTCCAATTTAATCAAAAACCATGTTTTTATGAAAAGTTTCAAAATTTCTAGGGTTTTGATCTTTAAACCAGAATTCTAATCTGTTTTCATCATTTAGATCAATTTGCAATCGTGAAATCGAGCCTATGCTCTGATACCAAATGAGAATTCGATTTAGGATCGTAATCACGAACCGTGATCTCACGAATACCAACCGTAGGGTGCGGAATCCCCTCCGATCGTGCAAAATGATTCAGAAATAAATGTAAACGATCGTGATGAAAACAGATAATGAATCACCGAGCAATTTCCATAACTTTACTCGTGTATTAGATCAAAATATCAACAATTACAATTCAATCCTAGACCTAATGCAGAGAATATCACACACAAACAAACTAGGGAAAAGCTCTAAATGATAATTTTCTCTGAAAATAACTAACTTTTCCCTATTTATAGACTCCCACCTTCGCCCCTTTCATGAGGTCGAAAGTGTTCATTCGACCCTTTAAGGGTTCGAATGAAGCCTTCTTCTTCATTCAATCTACGTTCGACCTATAATAAACTACATTCGACCTCCCGACTGGTCGAATGTATCTTCAAGCTAAAGTCTTGGTCGTTTTTTCTGATTATTTGAACCTTCGACATTCAGTACTGGATCACTAGCTGGGGACATACATGAATAATGCACTTACACAAATGGAAGGCCAAATCCTTGTCTTTTGTGGGTAGGTTAACTCTTTTTAAGGAGGTCCTTGGTAGCCTCCCTTCTTAATTCCTCTCGATATTTCAAGCCCCGACACTTGCGGTTAAGAAGCTCGAAGCCATTAGATGGGACTTTCTTTGGGGGAAGAAAGATGGTAAAGTTAAAGTTCGATGGGTTCATTGGGAAAAAATGTGAAACCGGAAAGTTTGGGGGTATGGGAGTTGGTAGTATTGACGATTTTAACATGGCCATGAGCACGAAGTGGTGGTGGAGATTCAAAAACGAGCAGCCTCAACTTTGGGTTGATGTTATTAAATCTATCCATTCGTCGTACAGGGACAAACACTTAATTCCTATTAAAAATTCGGTGGCGGGGGTGTGGAAAGATATTGGAAATGTGGATGGGCTCTCTTCCGGAGGGGCATCAATATAAACAGTAAACTTACGGTTAAGACCGTAATGGTGCGAAAACAAGATTCTGGAAAGAAGCTTGATGCTCGCCTTCGTGTTTCATGGTCATGTATCTGGATCTTTTCAAAGTTGCAGCTAACAAAAACATTTCGGTACGGGATCTCTTTGCTTAGAATGGTCAAAATTGGGTCGGTAATTGGGCCTGGACCCGGCAGCCTTCTGGGCCGACTGAATTGGACCAGTTTTCAGATCTGTCTGATGTACTGATCGAGATTCCTCTTAACGACACTGAGGATGTTTGGTCTTGGGCCAATCCTTCGGGCCTTTGTTTTTCAGTGAAGGACGTTAGAAAGGAACTGGCCGAAGCTACTAATTCGATCCAGCCTCAGTCTAAATTTGTTTGGAATGCTTGGGTCCCATTAAAAGCTAATTATTTTTTGTGAGAGCGGTCGATAGAAGAATTGCTACTAAAGTGGAACTTGGTGCTCGTGGGGTTGCTTTTTCGGACCTGATTTGTGCGAGATGTGGTCTGGAGTCGGAAGATGTCGATCATGCTTTGGTTTAATGTCTTGGGCCAAGGAGGTTTGGTAGAACGTTGTCGTTTGGCTCAATATAAGATGGCCTCCTGACGTGGGTTCCTTATCCGGTATGATTGAGTATTTGGTGACTGCCCCCGGTTTGAGCAAATGGAGGAAATTGTTACACACTGTTGCGGTTGCGACGGCTTGGCGTTTATGGCGTGCTAGGAACGCTAAAGTCTTCGAGGGCAAATTCCTTTCTGTCAGATACATTGTCGACCAGGTTAAAAAAGAGTCATTCTTCTAGATCACCAACCGATGGAAGCCGTTTATTGTTTCGTGGGAGCAGTGGTCTGTCTTTGATGTTGTGCATCTTGTGTAGGTGTTAGTTTTTGCAATTTTTTTAGAGGTTTTGTTGCTGTTTGGTGCCTTCGCTTGTCGGGGCTTTTGGTGTATTTCCAGCTTCTTGCTGGTGCTTTATATTTAGCTATAAAGAAGTTTGCCGGTAAAAAAAGGCACATAACAGTCAACACTCATGACAGAGGCCGATTGGTGGATGTACCCAATGTCTTTTGGTTATCAACGCCACAACTTGATAACCGTTCGCTGTTTTTAACGTTATTTTTGCGAAACTAGTAAAATAACATTAAAATTAATGCAATTTCACTTTTTCCCACTGAGGGCCACACATATAATATGCGCACACCACAACTCGGAGTAAGAGCATTCACATCCCCTCCACCAAATCTCCTCCATCAAATTACACTAAAAATTACTACTCCATCCCTAAATCTTCTATCTCCTAATTAAAATAATAATATTTTTTCTTACTTTTATCATTATATTTTCTCTCTCCTCACTCACAATTACTTACAAAAATATTAAAATATATATAAGGGTGAATAGTAGCTTTCATATATAGGGGTGAATAGTGGTTTCTCTAAATATTTTCTCTCTCATCCACTCACACTCACCTCATATAATTTAAGGAAACCCCTTACATAATTTGGTTCTCGGGTTGTGAATGCTCTAAATATAGGGCTGTGCAACGGTTCAGAACCGGACCGACCCAGGAACCGTTTATTCCAAAATATGAGAACCGGAACCGGAACTGCTAATAACTAAACGGTTCGGTTCAGAGCCGGGTGAAACGGTTCTAAGCCGAAACCGGTTGTCAATAAAATCCTAAGAATAACAATTAAATAAAAAAACAAACAAAAATAATCAAACCAACCAAAACATCAATTGCAGCATTCAATTTTTTTCACAGTATCTGCAATTTTCCTTTCTATTGTCATCCTCATAAAATTCGTCATAATGTTTTCAACATTCACCGATCACCTATGAGCTTCCTTTTTCTTGTTGTCACTTTTTGATTCCCGGTTTGCGTTTCATCAGTGGTTTTCTTTTCGTCATTCTCGTCACCAGAAACATTTTTTTATATGATCCATTCAGTTAAAAGATTAAACTAAGGTTTGATGAAAAAGAAAAAAGAAAAATACAGTGCATAAATAAGATGATGAATTGATTAAAATCAAAGATAAGTATTGTAATAGAGGAAGAAGAAAAAAAAAACCTGACTGAAGATTGGAGGAGAAAAACTCGTATGATGATTGGAGTTGGAATATGATTTTGGAGAAGAGAATTGAATAATTGAAGACCAAGACAGGTGGATGCAATATGTATAATATAATAATCTAAAGTTTCAGAAAAGTTAAAATAGAAAGCAGTAACATTCAAAACGGTTCTAACGGTTCTTAACTAGACCCGTTGGTTTTAAACCGGAACCGAACCGAGAACCGATTTGGCCAAAATATGAGAACCGGAACCTATAACTTTAATTCGGTTCGGTTCTAGCGGTTTTGGATCGGTTTCACGGTTTTCACGGTTCATAACCGTTTATTGATCACCCCTATCTAAATACCTCAAAATATTAGCATATCTAATCCGGCACATATCAAAGGCAACTTCTTACATCGCCTATGTTTTGAAGTAGTCTTTAAAAAAACCCGTGAAACTCTAGTGTTAGGTGTTAATGTTAATGTTAAAAGATTTCTTGTTGATATTGAGAAAAGTGGGTCACAAAATAATATATCTAAGATGGTTCCTATGACATCACATTTGGGGGTATGACATCACATTCTAAGTATGTGCCAGTTTTCTGCTGGTCTGTGATGTAGGCCAGGATGTATGAATCCTAATTATAGAGTGTATGGTTCCTAAATGCCGCATACTTATGGAAGCGTAATTTACAAGGACATTCACATCCACGAGTATTACACCCACTACTGATTGACAAGACATGAATAATGAAACATTTAAAGGACGGTTTCCACCTATTTCTCCACTTTGGAAACACTTCCTATATAGAGAATCCAATGATAAACATAAAAAAATATCGTATACAAACAATTTAAATACTTAGATTCACCTTCCTCTTGTTACAAATTTGACGATCAGGATGTTAATCAAGGACTCATGATACATTAATCCACGGTCTTTCTTCTATGTATTTTATGTCAAGTTTAATCTCATTCATCCATCTAAAAAGAAAAGGCTACATTTCATTTTAACTTAATAACTAGTTTTTAGATAACATCGCTATCAAATTTAATGTAATAAGGCATTTGTTATTTTTTATATAAAGCATTTGTAACTTTTTGAAAAGTAAATTTCCACATTTAGTACGGGTAAACTTTTTATGGGTTGGGTTATTCTACAAAGGCTACAAAAAATGAGAAGGGTGAGAAGCCACTAGAAAATGACATGTGTCTAAAGGATTAACAAGTGGGAGGGGTAATTTTGTCAAAAACATATGCACATGCTAGTCACATGCCATTTCCACCTTCATTTTTAAATGCTCGTAACTTTTTTATACGTTATCCGTTTTTAAAAAAAATTATACCATAAAATTGAGCGTCGTTTTATCTTTAATATGAGTACCATATTGCTATACTTTTGAAAAAAATTTTCAAAAACCACTTGCATAAGACACAATGGAAAGTAAAACACAATGAACACCAATTAAATATAGGGTATAAAACATAATCAAGAGTCTAGTAAAACACAATGGACGACATACTAAAGACACAATGAATAGAAGACTAAAACACAATGAATACTTTTGAAAAAAAAAAAGTTGAAAACCCAGTTACGTAAGACACAATGGATGACATACGAAAGACACAATGAACAAAAGACTAAAATACAATGAATACTTTTGAAAAAAAAAAAGTTAAAAACCCAATTGTGTAAAACACAATGGACGACATAATAAAGACACAATGAACAGAAGATTAAAACACAATGAATACTTTTGGAAAAAAAAGTTGAAAACCCAGTTGCGTAAGACACAATGGAGATAACGTAAAACACAATGAGTACCTATTAAATATGCAATGAATAATATGGTATAAAACACAATGAACAGTCTAATAAAACACAATTGACGACATATAAAAGACACAATGAACAGAATACTAAAACATAATGAATAATAGACTTAAACACAATGAAAAACATAATAAAACACAATGTACGCCTAAATACAAAACTCATTTGCGTAAAACACAATTAAAAGCATACTAAAAACACAATGGACAAAGTTAAATCATGTGTAGACTAAAAAAACATAAATAACATATTTATAAAGCACACATGCATACTATAACACAATGAACGTGCAGAAGACACAACGGAGAAAAAAAACCATTTAGCACGAGTTTTTTTTTTTTTTCAATTTTAATGTAGCAATGTGGTACTCATATTAAAGATAAAAAAACGCTCGTTAATATGGTGAAATTTTTTTGAAAAAAAAATGTCGTATGAAAAAGTTATAGACGTTTTAAAATAATGGGGGAATTGACATGTGCATTGCATGTGGAGAGAGAAAGTCAATAAATGTGGTTTTCCTTTTATGCCCTTTCTCTAATTTATTATTTATTTTTTTCAAACAAACTAATCTCATCCCTTCAAATATATGATCAATGGATCACAATCCTTTTCACCCTTCTTAGAAAAAGTGTCTTTTGTATTTGATCCTAACCCCTTTCATCTAAACATTATTAATTAATATTTTATTATAAATGTTTACATTAATTATACAATGCTTTACTTGTATATGAATCTTTTTTTTTATGAATATAGATGTGATCATTATAAGGTTTGGTACGGAAAAGGAGAATATTGAACAAGCAGTATTGAGATCAATGAACAACGAAAATGATGGATTATTACTTTTTGTCATAATTAGTACTTTCCATTTAAGTGTTGTTTAAGTCACCACACGTCGACCAACCAACTTTGGATAACGTATCAAGAATAATGGTTAACTGAACACAAATAATTTACATAAGATTCTTTTATGTTTCGTTGAAGTCACAACACATTTTTTTACGTCAACCAAATAATTTTATTAATCAACACAAAGACTAGCAGAATACGAGTCCATCACACCAATGGAAACAAATTACACAATCAAAAGGCATCAAAAGCATACTCCAAACCGCAACCCCCCCCCCCCTCCCCCCACACAAAATGTAGACAAACCTATTTGGACCTATGTTTAACCCAAAGGTTGTGACACCCGGCAAACTCAGGTTAGTAACGTTGACTAAATTAGTAAGTCTACCTTAGCGAGTCATGCATATTACGTCCTTAACGGGGTCAGTCGAGTCGGTATGATGATTCTGGGAATCATCGGGAGTCGTTATGATGATCCGCGGGGTCATCGGGAGTCGGTCCATAACTATGGGTACAAGGATCGGCGATTCGTGGAATCGCGGGTTTAATGCACACACGAGTCTCGAGTCCCGGGAATTGGTGAACGGATGTAAACGTGTTAGTTATCATGCATTATATGTTTGGAATCATTATGTGACTTATCGGTATGTGAATACGTGTTTATATATGTTAAAATAGTGTTTAACGCGCCAAAAACCCATTCCAGCACCTTATAGGCGATTAGGAGCCTGGGGGGACTCCTAATCGCGTGAACAGGGGCGAGTAGGAGACCATAGGGGCGAGTAGGGGCTCTACTCGCCTGTATATAGGCGAGTAGGAGTCCTACTCGCCTGAAACCATCTGCTACTCGCCTATACTGCTGCACACGGGTCAAAACACCTATAAATAGAACCCTTAACTCCCTAAACACCATTTGTGCAACCCTAACTGACCCTAAGCCTCCCACACACCTTGAAACACCTCTGGAGCTTGCTTTGCTTCAAAACACACCATCACCAAGCTTATACACCCTTCTTTGATAAAATCCAAGGTGTGTTCTTCATCCTACACCTTTGTAAAGTTGTTGTTTTGATTCCCCAAAAGTCCAGACCTTGTTTTGTTTAGTTTGTGTCTTTAAAACCCTTTGAAAAGAGTTCTAAAACAAGTCTACACCATGATACTTGCTATATGTGAAGTATTTGTGCATATGATGATTGTTGGTGATTATAACATGAATGTTTCCATGAATTTGTTGTACTTCTGATATGTAGGTGGTGTTAGGATGATTATCTATGAGTTTAAGCCCTTGATATGATGTTTAGGTGCTAGTATGCATTTTGACCCATTTGGGTAATTCTTGAAGAATAGGATGTATGATGTGAATCATTGCTTGTTTGTGGTTAGAAATCATGTTAGGATGATGACATAACATAGAGATGATGAATTGCAACTTGTAGGAGATGAAATCTGATTGTTTCCATTTAAGGAAAGATAAGGTTGGTTGGTGAAACCTAGTACTTTGCCATTTTTGGAAATAATCGCACCGAGCCCGTTAGAGCAGAGGTAAATTGGGGGTTTTTGCTTGAAAGGGGTTGGTTAATAGTTTAGTTTTGATATTGGGTGTTTTTACATGTTTCGGATCTGATTTGGAGGGTTTAACGCGCGAAAACGCGCAACAGCAGAGCATCAGGCGAATAGGGCCCTACTCGCCTGAAGCTTCATGCGAGTAGGAGCCTACTCGCCTATAGCTTCATGCGAGTAGAGCCTACTCGCCTATACCCTCCCTCCTACTCACTAGTTGACTTTTCCTAATCGCATGAAGGTTTCCTAATCGCGTGTGCTGCTGTCGTAAACGCGTTTTGACATCCCGGAACATGATTTAACACCTAGGAACATGATAGGAACCCCGGGATACACCCAATGACTTAGTAAGACGTATTCGGACCTGATTATGCGTTAAACGGGTGTTATGCTAGACTAGGTGAATTATTGCGCGTGCTAAGTGTTTAATTGCATATGTTGCATGATGTCTTGCATTTATCTAACACGTGGGATGTCGGGTCACCAATGGGATGTCGGGTCTTGTCTGGCACGGTCGGTTTAACAGTTAAAGGTGTTTTCAAACGTTTATGGTCACGGTCTGGACATTCGGGGACTAGTTAGCCTGCGGGTTATTAGTCCAATACTTATACGCATCTTATGATAGGTCGCCGCTATCTGGGGCTATCATAACATAATTACTTAACTATTTTCAAGTAACGCAAACCAAGGTGAGTTTCACAGCCCCACTTTTACCGTTTTACTTACGGGGGAGAAACATGCTACTTACTTACTTATTAAAGGTCATGTTATACTATGGTTACTTTACATATACTATGCGGCTTTTACGGAAAGTCCCAGGGGGGAAACCATGAATGTGCGGGGATGCACAACGGGGGAAATGTGGATAGATCTATTGGGCCTCACAAACCCCACTCGACGGCTGGGCCGGGCGGGTGCATATTGTCTCTTATTACTGGCTCGCCGAGGCATCGGTTATAGCCAAAACTGCTGGGCAAGTCTCAACAACTTATAAACGTATAGTAATGGATTCCCAACCGCAGTAGTAAACAAACACTTAACGTCTAGCTAACGTTCTTATAACCTGGTAGTAACGGATATGATCTTTACAACTTACAGAAAACGCTTTATAAAAGAAAACCTGTGAACTCACCAGCATTATATGTTGACATTTTTGGCATGTTTTCTCAGGTCGCTAAGGTAGCGGTTATCGGACTAGGTGTCACACCCTCAAAATCCACTTGCGGAGTTTTACCGCGAGGCGCATGACAAACCAGGATCCAAACCAACGATCACAATAAACAAGTCTAAATGAATATAATGCAATTTCAAAACATAGTTTAAAATTCCCGTTTACAGCGGAAGCTTATTCAAAACAGTATCTCAAAAGTAAACCAATTGTTCAACATATGAAAACCATGCGACTCTAACTAGACGCCGTGCAGACGCGTGCGCCCTAGTTCCATTGTGCTACCTTAGCGACCTGAGAAAACATGTAAAAGTTTACGTCAGCACAAAAATGCTGGTGAGTTTACAGGTTTTGTATCCAAGTACCAAGTCCACCTGTCCATACTATAACAAATCGAAAACCAGGATACGCTAGCTAGGCGTACGTTTTGTTACTACCACGATTGGAAAACCATTACTAACGCGAATACCAAAAGTATGCCCGATGTATGTTCCTGTTGTTCCTGTTGTTCCTGTTTGAGACAATATGCACTCGCCCGGCCCTCCAAGCCGACGAGCGGGGTTGGTCACTCCCAATAGCGCTATTCACATTTCCCCGTTGTGCAAACCCGCACATTCATGGTTCCCCCCGGGACTTCCAAAGATCGTGTAGTACACAAGAGAAACCCATAGTATGACAGTAGTTACCAAATAATAGTTTTAACACATGTTTTCTCCCCCGAAAGTATGAAACCAGTTTAAAAGAGGGGCCGTAAACTCACCTTAACGTGCAAGCAAAGAATCCGAACAGCAAGCAATATATGCTACCGACACCCTAATAACAGTGTCGCTTAGTGAGTATAGGCGTAATATCATTACCCATATAACTCGTTTGTCCAAGGCGTTTTAAATGTTCAAAAAGTGTGTATGCGACGCCTAGTGATTCTACATGCAATAGTAAACCCTACGGACCCGTTGGTGAATACGTTGGTTACAATTAGTTTCTACATTTCGTATGTGTCTCAGACAAGTGTACTTCAGTTACATGTCAATTCCATACCACCTAAGACCTCAATTAATCACAGAAGCACATAATACACAATCTGTGTTTTCAGGACAGATTGTGCGCCATCAAAACGAATTTATTTAAAATAGCAATTCAGTGAGTTAACCTCCCAAATTTTTACTGAATTTACTTTGGGATTCACTCGACAATACCTATTTTTGTTTTGTCTCAATTCTAAACACAAAAATTATGAAAATTCGTACAACACAGCTAGGTCCAGAAAATCTCCTCAACAGGTCAGTTTAGTAGGAAAATTCTTAAAAATTGTGTATTCATCCAAACGAGATGAATCCACTTGGAAAAGCTCTATTTTTCCAGTATTGACCTACTGTAAAAATTTCATAATCTAATTCCTTGTAAATCTCAAGTTATGACCATTTAAAGTTAACCCAATTTACAAATCCGAAAATCTGATATGACCCCTAATCAATTAAAATTCCAAAAACGACTCAAACGACGTCCAAATTCGATGGTTTTGCCCATTATGAAAAGCTAAGACCTTGTACGTTACAATCATGCAAAGAATCGATCAAATCAATTGTTTTCAAGCCACGAAACAGACCCTACAAGTCGACTTTCAGAATCTGTCCAGATTCTGATCGTACAATATCATCAATTATATCAAACCCTAGTTGCATATTATCAATCAATAATACCTAATAATCATCATACAACTTTCCTAATACCTATTCCCATCAGATCCTATTATCAAACATGTCAAGATCAAAGCTTTTAAGATCAAAACACCAATAACTTGCGCAACAAGCATCCTATGATGTTACTACGCGTTTATTAATAGGTTTAATCCTTTTAATCTTCAAAAAGACTCATGTTTTAATGTTTATTAAATCCAATCAGACCTGGACAAACTTGTTATAGGATTTTTACAATAAAACATAAAGTAAAAAGCGTAAGAAATCATGAGTTATACCCTTAGCTCTTCAAATCAATCAATCGCGCGCCTTGGAGCCTCCCAATTGATGATCTTAAGCCTTAGCAGGTGTTTTTGGAGTGAAATATTCGTGTGGGGCAGTAAGGGGGCGATTAGGGTTGAGTATGAGGGCTGCATGGGAGTTAAGGATGTTTAAATACGAGTTTGAGGCGGTTTAAACCCGTCAGTGCCCTTCGAGCGGCCGCTCGGAGCCTGTGAGCGGCCGCTCACAGGTCCGGGTGGCGCGCTTTTGCCTCGTTTCGCCTCCCGACGCGTTATCCTTCGACGTTTTCGTTATTACGGACCGTAACAAGTGTAACCCCATGCGTTAAGACCCTAATCCACCTCACGCTCCACTTTTAATAATTTTTATTAACGTGTTCGGTCTAGGTTCACATAATCACGTATGGTTTTCACATAAGTTTGTCAGATATCACCGAGACACATAAGTTTGTTATTCACCAACGTCCGAGGTTCACTAATCATGAAATCACATGTTAACTCACACAAGGAGTCAGAACCCGACCCACACAAGGAGTCAAAGCATCTCATAACCCGAGATAATGCTCGTATGTCCTATCTAGCTATCTAGATAACCCTCGTTAAGTATAATATACGCGTGACTCGCTAAGGTAGACTTTAATCTAGACCATGTTGTTAACCAGAATTTGCCGGGTGTCACATCATCCCCACGTTAAAAGAATTTTCGTCCCGAAAATTGCTCAAGTACCAAAAGAACAAAAGAAATAACGAAGGAACAAACAAAAGATAGAAACCAAAAGAGAGAGATTTACCCGAGTTGTCACATCATCCCCACGTTAAAAGGAATCTCGACCCGAGATTCATTCAGCTGCCGAAGAGACATGTCTCGACTCGAACGCTTCCTTAGGGAAGAGATGAGGATACTTAGACTTCATCTGATCCTCCCGTTCCCATGTATATTCCGGTCCCCGGTCCGAGTTCCACCGAACCTTAACGATACGAATCTTGCTGTGACGCAGGCTGCGAATCTTGTAATCAAGGATCTCTACAGGTTCTTCCACAATCCGAAGACGATCATCAACCTTGATCTCTTCTAGTGGAACGATGAGAGACTCGTCAGCCAGACACTTCTTCAAGTTTGACACGTGAAAGACGTTATGTACGTTACCGAGCTCCGTCGGTAGATCAAGTCGATATGCCACCGGCCCAATCCGTTCCAGGATCGTAAATGGGCCGACATATCGCGGATTGAGTTTGCCACGCTTCCCAAAGCGTATGACGCCCTTCCACGGTGAGACTTTTAGAAGTACCTTGTCATTGACTTGGAATTCCAGTGGTTTGCGACGCTGATCAGCATAACTCTTTTGCCGGTCCTGTGCCGCCGCCAACCGATTACGAATCTGTACGATCTTTTCCGAAGTTTCGTACACTAGTTCAGGCCCAGTGAGTTGACTCTCACCCACTTCAGCCCAGCAAAGAGGAGAACGGCATTTCCGTCCGTACAGTGCCTCGAACGGAGCCGCCTTGATGCTCGTGTGATAACTATTATTGTACGAGAATTCTACTAACGGTAGATGAGCTTCCCAACCCTTGCCAAAATCGATCACACACGCCCGCAGCATGTCTTCTAAAGTTTGAATCGTACGCTCACTCTGACCGTCAGTCTGTGGATGGTAAGCCGTACTCATGTCTAGTTGGGTACCCAAAGCCTTGTGCAAAGACTTCCAGAAGTGAGAAGTAAAATGGGAGTCACGATCCGAGATAATAGAAACTGGTACCCCGTGCTTAGAAACGACCTCCTTCAAATAAAGACGAGCCAAACGATCCATGGTGTCGGTCTCCTTAATAGCAAGAAAATGAGCTGATTTCGTCAACCGATCGACAATCACCCATATCTTGTCGTTCCCGCTTGGTGATTTAGGAAGTTGTGTGACAAAATCCATAGTAATCCGTTCCCATTTCCATTCCGGAATTTCAGGTTGTTGCAGGAGACCCGACGGTTTCTGGTATTCCACCTTGACCTTAGCACAGGTCAAGCATTTGCTCACGTATGAGGCTATGTCCGACCTCATGTTTGGCCACCAGTAAAGCACCTTCAGATCTTGGTACATCTTATCCGAACCAGGATGAATAGAATACCGGGACTTATGAGCCTCATCAAGGACAAGCTCCCGTAGTCCCCCGAACAAAGGAACCCATACACGTTCTGCGAAATAGTGCAGGCCATCAGGCCTTCGCTCTAGGTGCTTGTCGGCACCGTGCATGTTTTCAGCTTTAAGGTTTTCCTCCTTCAAAGCTTCCAACTGGGCAGAACGGAGTTGATCAGGTAACGACGAATGGATGGTGAGCTGCAACGCCCGAACGCGACGAGGTTTAGTTGATTCCTTCCTGCTCAAGGCGTCTGCTACAACATTCGCCTTGCCAGGATGGTACTTAATAGCACAATCATAGTCGTTCAAAAGTTCGATCCAACGGCGTTGCCGTATGTTCAAGTGTTGTTGGTCGAAAATGTGTTGGAGACTCTTGTGATCGGTGTAGATGGTGCATTTGGTACCGTACAAGTAATGTCTCCAAATTTTCAACGCGAATACCACGGCACCCAACTCCAAATCATGAGTGGTGTAGTTCTTCTCATGCACTTTGAGTTGACGAGAAGCATACGCAATCACTTTCTCGCGTTGCATCAACACGCAACCGAGTCCATGAATGGAAGCATCACAGTAGACAACGAAATCATCAGGACCCTCAGGTAAAGACAAAATAGGAGCAGAACACAGTTTAGACTTCAGTTCTTCAAACGCTGACTCTTGTGATTCACCCCAGTCGAACTTCCTATCCTTCTGAGTGAGAGTGGTGAGGGGTTGAGCAATCTTCGAGAACCCCTGAATGAAACGACGATAGTAGCCCGCAAGGCCTAGGAATTGCCGCACCTCAGTTGGCGTCTTTGGTGCTCCCCAGTCCTTGATTGCTTCGATTTTTGCTGGATCGACATGAATTCCTAGTTCATTAACCACATGTCCTAGGAATTGAACTTCGCGTAACCAAAAGTCACACTTTGAGAACTTGGCGTAAAGTTGCTCCCGTCGCAAAAGTTCCAAAACTAACCGCAGATGTTCCCCGTGTTCGATCTCGTTCTTCGAGTAGATCAGAATGTCATCAATAAATACAATGACGAATTTATCCAGATATGGTTTACAGACGCGGTTCATCAAGTCCATGAAAACCGCTGGTGCGTTCGTGAGACCGAAAGGCATGACCAAGAATTCGAAATGGCCATAACGTGTTCGAAAAGCAGTCTTTGCAACGTCAGCCTCCCTGACGCGCAACTGGTGATAACCGGACCTCAAGTCGATCTTGGAATAATAACTAGAACCCTGAAGCTGGTCGAATAGATCATCAATGCGTGGAAGAGGATAACGGTTCTTGATGGTCAATTTGTTCAGTTCTCTGTAGTCTACGCATAATCGGAAACTCCCATCCTTCTTCTTAACAAATAAAATCGGGGCTCCCCAAGGGGAAGAACTTGGCCGGATGAAACCCTTGTCCAAGAGTTCCTGTAACTGACTAGACAATTCCTGCATCTCGGGAGGTGCAAGACGGTAGGGGGCCCGAGCAATAGGAGCAGCTCCCGGTACGAGGTCGATACCGAACTCAACCTGACGATGGGGAGGAAGACCAGGTAAATCATCGGGAAACACATCAGGAAACTCGCGTACAACCGGAATATCGTCGATCTTCTTCTCATCACCAGAGGAAACAGATAAAAGCGCCAAAACGGCTGGATAACCCTTTCGAAGACACTTAAGGGCTTTCATGCTAGAGATGATGTTTAGCGAAACACCACCCTTGATACCGTACACAGAAAGGAATTCTCCATCAGGGAGAGGAATCCGAATAACCTTATCATAACAGACAATCTCCGCGCGATACAAAGACAACCAATCCATGCCTACCACAACGTCAAAACTACCCAAAGGTACCGGCATAAGATCGATGGGGAACGTTAAACCCGACAACTCTAATTGGCACTCCCGAAGGACACTAGTAGCTTCAATCTTTTTACCGTCAGCCAACTCAATAATATACTTAGTCTCTAATGGTACGGGTACTACATCTAGCAGTCGACTAACATCCATGGATACAAAACTCTTGTCGGCACCGGAATCAAATAACACACTAACAGAACGATTATTGGGAAGGAACGTACCGGTGACTGTGTCAGGGTCCTGTCTAGCCTCAGCAGCTCCAATGACGAAGGCACGTGCATTTCTGCCGCCGCCCCCGTTGTTCCCATTCCCGTTGTTCCCACCCTGCTTCAGTTTTGGGCAATCCTTCTTGTAATGCCCAGTGTCACCACAGTTGTAGCATTCTTGTTTCCCTGTAGTCCCCTGAGTAGTCGGAGCTGAGCTGTTAGTCGGAGCCTGAGTCGATGGAAGTGTAGCCCGACAATCCTTAGCATAATGCCCTGTTCGCTGGCAGCGGTGGCAACGGTTACTGTCGCAGTTCCCTTGATGATGGCGTCCACACTTGTTGCATTTGGGCAGTTTTCCCGCATAACCACCCTGCTTGTTACCCGAAGAAGATGAACCCCCATTATCAAACCTTTTACCCTGCTGTGCAGACCCAGATCCTTTCCCGTCATTTTCCCACTTGCGCTTGTTGTTCTCTGGAGCCTTAACAGTCGAACCCTTCGCAGGCAAAATACCCTCATTCACCTTTAAGTTGGTCATCCTATGAGCCGATCGAACCACCTCTGCGTATGTAGGATGATTTCCCGCAGCCACTAAACCTGCGATTTCTGGTACTAACCCCGAGATATAGTGTTCGATCCTCCTATACTCTGGCACATGCAAGTCAGGACACGGCACTACCAACTCATTACGCCTTACCGTATACTTCTCAATCTCAGACCCAGTCATCTTGAGGTTCCACACCTCCACGACTACCACCACCACGACCGCCACCACCACGCCTACCAGCGCGGCCACCTCCACGTCCTCCTTGCACTCCAAACATGATTCCGACATAAAGGACGAGAAAATTTAGTTTCACAGCTAATGGTAACCACTAGCGTTCGCAAGATCAAAGCTAGATCCAATCCAGGACTATCCCCTCAAACCCAGAGCTCACTAGGGCTTCCATGCATTTCGGTTTATGATTTTGTGTGCACCCAAAATGATAAACCGCTCTACATGGTCCTCCCAGTGTTCTCCTAGTTCAAAGTTCAAATCACCGAACATAGACTCTTAGCTACACACCGTAATACTACGGTAGTTTATGACAAGTGTTTCTATTGGAGTGCGAAAGGGAGATGTCCGAGCCTTGGACAAATCTCAAGAGTACACGAGTTACCCCAATAGACTACACTGCCTAGAAAACAAGTAACCCAACCTAAGATAGAACGGATGATGTAACGTAGAAAGACCAACGATTTAGAGACACCCCGACAAGACCATACGTATACCACTATAACGTTTAGTACCATGTGATCGTCTAGTGTGTGCGACTCGGCTATAGACTAGACTCTACATGCAGTCCTAGTTCACTATAACCTGGCTCTGATACCAATCTGTCACACCCTCAAAATCCACTTGCGGAGTTTTACCGCGAGGCGCATGACAAACCAGGATCCAAACCAACGATCACAATAAACAAGTCTAAATGAATATAATGCAATTTCAAAACATAGTTTAAAATTCCCGTTTACAGCGGAAGCTTATTCAAAACAGTATCTCAAAAGTAAACCAATTGTTCAACATATGAAAACCATGCGACTCTAACTAGACGCCGTGCAGACGCGTGCGCCCTAGTTCCATTGTGCTACCTTAGCGACCTGAGAAAACATGTAAAAGTTTACGTCAGCACAAAAATGCTGGTGAGTTTACAGGTTTTGTATCCAAGTACCAAGTCCACCTGTCCATACTATAACAAATCGAAAACCAGGATACGCTAGCTAGGCGTACGTTTTGTTACTACCACGATTGGAAAACCATTACTAACGCGAATACCAAAAGTATGCCCGATGTATGTTCCTGTTGTTCCTGTTGTTCCTGTTTGAGACAATATGCACTCGCCCGGCCCTCCAAGCCGACGAGCGGGGTTGGTCACTCCCAATAGCGCTATTCACATTTCCCCGTTGTGCAAACCCGCACATTCATGGTTCCCCCCGGGACTTCCAAAGATCGTGTAGTACACAAGAGAAACCCATAGTATGACAGTAGTTACCAAATAATAGTTTTAACACATGTTTTCTCCCCCGAAAGTATGAAACCAGTTTAAAAGAGGGGCCGTAAACTCACCTTAACGTGCAAGCAAAGAATCCGAACAGCAAGCAATATATGCTACCGACACCCTAATAACAGTGTCGCTTAGTGAGTATAGGCGTAATATCATTACCCATATAACTCGTTTGTCCAAGGCGTTTTAAATGTTCAAAAAGTGTGTATGCGACGCCTAGTGATTCTACATGCAATAGTAAACCCTACGGACCCGTTGGTGAATACGTTGGTTACAATTAGTTTCTACATTTCGTATGTGTCTCAGACAAGTGTACTTCAGTTACATGTCAATTCCATACCACCTAAGACCTCAATTAATCACAGAAGCACATAATACACAATCTGTGTTTTCAGGACAGATTGTGCGCCATCAAAACGAATTTATTTAAAATAGCAATTCAGTGAGTTAACCTCCCAAATTTTTACTGAATTTACTTTGGGATTCACTCGACAATACCTATTTTTGTTTTGTCTCAATTCTAAACACAAAAATTATGAAAATTCGTACAACACAGCTAGGTCCAGAAAATCTCCTCAACAGGTCAGTTTAGTAGGAAAATTCTTAAAAATTGTGTATTCATCCAAACGAGATGAATCCACTTGGAAAAGCTCTATTTTTCCAGTATTGACCTACTGTAAAAATTTCATAATCTAATTCCTTGTAAATCTCAAGTTATGACCATTTAAAGTTAACCCAATTTACAAATCCGAAAATCTGATATGACCCCTAATCAATTAAAATTCCAAAAACGACTCAAACGACGTCCAAATTCGATGGTTTTGCCCATTATGAAAAGCTAAGACCTTGTACGTTACAATCATGCAAAGAATCGATCAAATCAATTGTTTTCAAGCCACGAAACAGACCCTACAAGTCGACTTTCAGAATCTGTCCAGATTCTGATCGTACAATATCATCAATTATATCAAACCCTAGTTGCATATTATCAATCAATAATACCTAATAATCATCATACAACTTTCCTAATACCTATTCCCATCAGATCCTATTATCAAACATGTCAAGATCAAAGCTTTTAAGATCAAAACACCAATAACTTGCGCAACAAGCATCCTATGATGTTACTACGCGTTTATTAATAGGTTTAATCCTTTTAATCTTCAAAAAGACTCATGTTTTAATGTTTATTAAATCCAATCAGACCTGGACAAACTTGTTATAGGATTTTTACAATAAAACATAAAGTAAAAAGCGTAAGAAATCATGAGTTATACCCTTAGCTCTTCAAATCAATCAATCGCGCGCCTTGGAGCCTCCCAATTGATGATCTTAAGCCTTAGCAGGTGTTTTTGGAGTGAAATATTCGTGTGGGGCAGTAAGGGGGCGATTAGGGTTGAGTATGAGGGCTGCATGGGAGTTAAGGATGTTTAAATACGAGTTTGAGGCGGTTTAAACCCGTCAGTGCCCTTCGAGCGGCCGCTCGGAGCCTGTGAGCGGCCGCTCACAGGTCCGGGTGGCGCGCTTTTGCCTCGTTTCGCCTCCCGACGCGTTATCCTTCGACGTTTTCGTTATTACGGACCGTAACAAGTGTAACCCCATGCGTTAAGACCCTAATCCACCTCACGCTCCACTTTTAATAATTTTTATTAACGTGTTCGGTCTAGGTTCACATAATCACGTATGGTTTTCACATAAGTTTGTCAGATATCACCGAGACACATAAGTTTGTTATTCACCAACGTCCGAGGTTCACTAATCATGAAATCACATGTTAACTCACACAAGGAGTCAGAACCCGACCCACACAAGGAGTCAAAGCATCTCATAACCCGAGATAATGCTCGTATGTCCTATCTAGCTATCTAGATAACCCTCGTTAAGTATAATATACGCGTGACTCGCTAAGGTAGACTTTAATCTAGACCATGTTGTTAACCAGAATTTGCCGGGTGTCACATCATCCCCACGTTAAAAGAATTTTCGTCCCGAAAATTGCTCAAGTACCAAAAGAACAAAAGAAATAACGAAGGAACAAACAAAAGATAGAAACCAAAAGAGAGAGATTTACCCGAGTTGTCACATCATCCCCACGTTAAAAGGAATCTCGACCCGAGATTCATTCAGCTGCCGAAGAGACATGTCTCGACTCGAACGCTTCCTTAGGGAAGAGATGAGGATACTTAGACTTCATCTGATCCTCCCGTTCCCATGTATATTCCGGTCCCCGGTCCGAGTTCCACCGAACCTTAACGATACGAATCTTGCTGTGACGCAGGCTGCGAATCTTGTAATCAAGGATCTCTACAGGTTCTTCCACAATCCGAAGACGATCATCAACCTTGATCTCTTCTAGTGGAACGATGAGAGACTCGTCAGCCAGACACTTCTTCAAGTTTGACACGTGAAAGACGTTATGTACGTTACCGAGCTCCGTCGGTAGATCAAGTCGATATGCCACCGGCCCAATCCGTTCCAGGATCGTAAATGGGCCGACATATCGCGGATTGAGTTTGCCACGCTTCCCAAAGCGTATGACGCCCTTCCACGGTGAGACTTTTAGAAGTACCTTGTCATTGACTTGGAATTCCAGTGGTTTGCGACGCTGATCAGCATAACTCTTTTGCCGGTCCTGTGCCGCCGCCAACCGATTACGAATCTGTACGATCTTTTCCGAAGTTTCGTACACTAGTTCAGGCCCAGTGAGTTGACTCTCACCCACTTCAGCCCAGCAAAGAGGAGAACGGCATTTCCGTCCGTACAGTGCCTCGAACGGAGCCGCCTTGATGCTCGTGTGATAACTATTATTGTACGAGAATTCTACTAACGGTAGATGAGCTTCCCAACCCTTGCCAAAATCGATCACACACGCCCGCAGCATGTCTTCTAAAGTTTGAATCGTACGCTCACTCTGACCGTCAGTCTGTGGATGGTAAGCCGTACTCATGTCTAGTTGGGTACCCAAAGCCTTGTGCAAAGACTTCCAGAAGTGAGAAGTAAAATGGGAGTCACGATCCGAGATAATAGAAACTGGTACCCCGTGCTTAGAAACGACCTCCTTCAAATAAAGACGAGCCAAACGATCCATGGTGTCGGTCTCCTTAATAGCAAGAAAATGAGCTGATTTCGTCAACCGATCGACAATCACCCATATCTTGTCGTTCCCGCTTGGTGATTTAGGAAGTTGTGTGACAAAATCCATAGTAATCCGTTCCCATTTCCATTCCGGAATTTCAGGTTGTTGCAGGAGACCCGACGGTTTCTGGTATTCCACCTTGACCTTAGCACAGGTCAAGCATTTGCTCACGTATGAGGCTATGTCCGACCTCATGTTTGGCCACCAGTAAAGCACCTTCAGATCTTGGTACATCTTATCCGAACCAGGATGAATAGAATACCGGGACTTATGAGCCTCATCAAGGACAAGCTCCCGTAGTCCCCCGAACAAAGGAACCCATATACGTTCTGCGAAATAGTGCAGGCCATCAGGCCTTCGCTCTAGGTGCTTGTCGGCACCGTGCATGTTTTCAGCTTTAAGGTTTTCCTCCTTCAAAGCTTCCAACTGGGCAGAACGGAGTTGATCAGGTAACGACGAATGGATGGTGAGCTGCAACGCCCGAACGCGACGAGGTTTAGTTGATTCCTTCCTGCTCAAGGCGTCTGCTACAACATTCGCCTTGCCAGGATGGTACTTAATAGCACAATCATAGTCGTTCAAAAGTTCGATCCAACGGCGTTGCCGTATGTTCAAGTGTTGTTGGTCGAAAATGTGTTGGAGACTCTTGTGATCGGTGTAGATGGTGCATTTGGTACCGTACAAGTAATGTCTCCAAATTTTCAACGCGAATACCACGGCACCCAACTCCAAATCATGAGTGGTGTAGTTCTTCTCATGCACTTTGAGTTGACGAGAAGCATACGCAATCACTTTCTCGCGTTGCATCAACACGCAACCGAGTCCATGAATGGAAGCATCACAGTAGACAACGAAATCATCAGGACCCTCAGGTAAAGACAAAATAGGAGCAGAACACAGTTTAGACTTCAGTTCTTCAAACGCTGACTCTTGTGATTCACCCCAGTCGAACTTCCTATCCTTCTGAGTGAGAGTGGTGAGGGGTTGAGCAATCTTCGAGAACCCCTGAATGAAACGACGATAGTAGCCCGCAAGGCCTAGGAATTGCCGCACCTCAGTTGGCGTCTTTGGTGCTCCCCAGTCCTTGATTGCTTCGATTTTTGCTGGATCGACATGAATTCCTAGTTCATTAACCACATGTCCTAGGAATTGAACTTCGCGTAACCAAAAGTCACACTTTGAGAACTTGGCGTAAAGTTGCTCCCGTCGCAAAAGTTCCAAAACTAACCGCAGATGTTCCCCGTGTTCGATCTCGTTCTTCGAGTAGATCAGAATGTCATCAATAAATACAATGACGAATTTATCCAGATATGGTTTACAGACGCGGTTCATCAAGTCCATGAAAACCGCTGGTGCGTTCGTGAGACCGAAAGGCATGACCAAGAATTCGAAATGGCCATAACGTGTTCGAAAAGCAGTCTTTGCAACGTCAGCCTCCCTGACGCGCAACTGGTGATAACCGGACCTCAAGTCGATCTTGGAATAATAACTAGAACCCTGAAGCTGGTCGAATAGATCATCAATGCGTGGAAGAGGATAACGGTTCTTGATGGTCAATTTGTTCAGTTCTCTGTAGTCTACGCATAATCGGAAACTCCCATCCTTCTTCTTAACAAATAAAATCGGGGCTCCCCAAGGGGAAGAACTTGGCCGGATGAAACCCTTGTCCAAGAGTTCCTGTAACTGACTAGACAATTCCTGCATCTCGGGAGGTGCAAGACGGTAGGGGGCCCGAGCAATAGGAGCAGCTCCCGGTACGAGGTCGATACCGAACTCAACCTGACGATGGGAGGAAGACCAGGTAAATCATCGGGAAAACATCAGGAAACTCGCGTACAACCGGAATATCGTCGATCTTCTTCTCATCACCAGAGGAAACAGATAAAAGCGCCAAAACGGCTGGATAACCCTTTCGAAGACACTTAAGGGCTTTCATGCTAGAGATGATGTTTAGCGAAACACCACCCTTGATACCGTACACAGAAAGGAATTCTCCATCAGGGAGAGGAATCCGAATAACCTTATCATAACAGACAATCTCCGCGCGATACAAAGACAACCAATCCATGCCTACCACAACGTCAAAACTACCCAAAGGTACCGGCATAAGATCGATGGGGAACGTTAAACCCGACAACTCTAATTGGCACTCCCGAAGGACACTAGTAGCTTCAATCTTTTTACCGTCAGCCAACTCAATAATATACTTAGTCTCTAATGGTACGGGTACTACATCTAGCAGTCGACTAACATCCATGGATACAAAACTCTTGTCGGCACCGGAATCAAATAACACACTAACAGAACGATTATTGGGAAGGAACGTACCGGTGACTGTGTCAGGGTCCTGTCTAGCCTCAGCAGCTCCAATGACGAAGGCACGTGCATTTCTGCCGCCGCCCCCGTTGTTCCCATTCCCGTTGTTCCCACCCTGCTTCAGTTTTGGGCAATCCTTCTTGTAATGCCCAGTGTCACCACAGTTGTAGCATTCTTGTTTCCCTGTAGTCCCCTGAGTAGTCGGAGCTGAGCTGTTAGTCGGAGCCTGAGTCGATGGAAGTGTAGCCCGACAATCCTTAGCATAATGCCCTGTTCGCTGGCAGCGGTGGCAACGGTTACTGTCGCAGTTCCCTTGATGATGGCGTCCACACTTGTTGCATTTGGGCAGTTTTCCCGCATAACCACCCTGCTTGTTACCCGAAGAAGATGAACCCCCATTATCAAACCTTTTACCCTGCTGTGCAGACCCAGATCCTTTCCCGTCATTTTCCCACTTGCGCTTGTTGTTCTCTGGAGCCTTAACAGTCGAACCCTTCGCAGGCAAAATACCCTCATTCACCTTTAAGTTGGTCATCCTATGAGCCGATCGAACCACCTCTGCGTATGTAGGATGATTTCCCGCAGCCACTAAACCTGCGATTTCTGGTACTAACCCCGAGATATAGTGTTCGATCCTCCTATACTCTGGCACATGCAAGTCAGGACACGCACTACCAACTCATTACGCCTTACCGTATACTTCTCAATCTCAGACCCAGTCATCTTGAGGTTCCACACCTCCACGACTACCACCACCACGACCGCCACCACCACGCCTACCAGCGCGGCCACCTCCACGTCCTCCTTGCACTCCAAACATGATTCCGACATAAAGGACGAGAAAATTTAGTTTCACAGCTAATGGTAACCACTAGCGTTCGCAAGATCAAAGCTAGATCCAATCCAGGACTATCCCCTCAAACCCAGAGCTCACTAGGGCTTCCATGCATTTCGGTTTATGATTTTGTGTGCACCCAAAATGATAAACCGCTCTACATGGTCCTCCCAGTGTTCTCCTAGTTCAAAGTTCAAATCACCGAACATAGACTCTTAGCTACACACCGTAATACTACGGTAGTTTATGACAAGTGTTTCTATTGGAGTGCGAAAGGGAGATGTCCGAGCCTTGGACAAATCTCAAGAGTACACGAGTTACCCCAATAGACTACACTGCCTAGAAAACAAGTAACCCAACCTAAGATAGAACGGATGATGTAACGTAGAAAGACCAACGATTTAGAGACACCCCGACAAGACCATACGTAAACCACTATAACGTTTAGTACCATGTGATCGTCTAGTGTGTGCGACTCGGCTATAGACTAGACTCTACATGCAGTCCTAGTTCACTATAACCTGGCTCTGATACCAATCTGTCACACCCTCAAAATCCACTTGCGGAGTTTTTACCGCGAGGCGCATGACAAACCAGGATCCAAACCAACGATCACAATAAACAAGTCTAAATGAATATAATGCAATTTCAAAACATAGTTTAAAATTCCCGTTTACAGCGGAAGCTTATTCAAAACAGTATCTCAAAAGTAAACCAATTGTTCAACATATGAAAACCATGCGACTCTAACTAGACGCCGTGCAGACGCGTGCGCCCTAGTTCCATTGTGCTACCTTAGCGACCTGAGAAAACATGTAAAAGTTTACGTCAGCACAAAAATGCTGGTGAGTTTACAGGTTTTGTATCCAAGTACCAAGTCCACCTGTCCATACTATAACAAATCGAAAACCAGGATACGCTAGCTAGGCGTACGTTTTGTTACTACCACGATTGGAAAACCATTACTAACGCGAATACCAAAAGTATGCCCGATGTATGTTCCTGTTGTTCCTGTTGTTCCTGTTTGAGACAATATGCACTCGCCGACCCTCCAAGCCGACGAGCGGGGTTGGTCACTCCCAATAGCGCTATTCACATTTCCCCGTTGTGCAAACCCGCACATTCATGGTTCCCCCCGGGACTTCCAAAGATCGTGTAGTACACAAGAGAAATCCATAGTATGACAGTAGTTACCAAATAATAGTTTTAACACATGTTTTCTCCCCCGAAAGTATGAAACCAGTTTAAAAGAGGGGCCGTAAACTCACCTTAACGTGCAAGCAAAGAATCCGAACAGCAAGCAATATATGCTACCGACACCCTAATAACAGTGTCGCTTAGTGAGTATAGGCGTAATATCATTACCCATATAACTCGTTTGTCCAAGGCGTTTTAAATGTTCAAAAAGTGTGTATGCGACGCCTAGTGATTCTACATGCAATAGTAAACCCTACGGACCCGTTGGTGAATACGTTGGTTACAATTAGTTTCTACATTCCGTATGTGTCTCAGACAAGTGTACTTCAGTTACATGTCAATTCCATACCACCTAAGACCTCAATTAATCACAGAAGCACATAATACACAATCTGTGTTTTCAGGACAGATTGTGCGCCATCAAAACGAATTTATTTAAAATAGCAATTCAGTGAGTTAACCTCCCAAATTTTTACTGAATTTACTTTGGGATTCACTCGACAATACCTATTTTTGTTTTGTCTCAATTCTAAACACAAAAATTATGAAAATTCGTACAACACAGCTAGGTCCAGAAAATCTCCTCAACAGGTCAGTTTAGTAGGAAAATTCTTAAAAATTGTGTATTCATCCAAACGAGATGAATCCACTTGGAAAAGCTCTATTTTTCCAGTATTGACCTACTGTAAAAATTTCATAATCTAATTCCTTGTAAATCTCAAGTTATGACCATTTAAAGTTAACCCAATTTACAAATCCGAAAATCTGATATGACCCCTAATCAATTAAAATTCCAAAAACGACTCAAACGACGTCCAAATTCGATGGTTTTGCCCATTATGAAAAGCTAAGACCTTGTACGTTACAATCATGCAAAGAATCGATCAAATCAATTGTTTTCAAGCCACGAAACAGACCCTACAAGTCGACTTTCAGAATCTGTCCAGATTCTGATCGTACAATATCATCAATTATATCAAACCCTAGTTGCATATTATCAATCAATAATACCTAATAATCATCATACAACTTTCCTAATACCTATTCCCATCAGATCCTATTATCAAACATGTCAAGATCAAAGCTTTTAAGATCAAAACACCAATAACTTGCGCAACAAGCATCCTATGATGTTACTACGCGTTTATTAATAGGTTTAATCCTTTTAATCTTCAAAAAGACTCATGTTTTAATGTTTATTAAATCCAATCAGACCTGGACAAACTTGTTATAGGATTTTTACAATAAAACATAAAGTAAAAAGCGTAAGAAATCATGAGTTATACCCTTAGCTCTTCAAATCAATCAATCGCGCGCCTTGGAGCCTCCCAATTGATGATCTTAAGCCTTAGCAGGTGTTTTTGGAGTGAAATATTCGTGTGGGGCAGTAAGGGGGCGATTAGGGTTGAGTATGAGGGCTGCATGGAGTTAAGGATGTTTAAATACGAGTTTGAGGCGGTTTAAACCCGTCAGTGCCCTTCGAGCGGCCGCTCGGAGCCTGTGAGCGGCCGCTCACAGGTCCGGGTGGCGCGCTTTTGCCTCGTTTCGCCTCCCGACGCGTTATCCTTCGACGTTTTCGTTATTACGGACCGTAACAAGTGTAACCCCATGCGTTAAGACCCTAATCACCTCACGCTCCACTTTTAATAATTTTTATTAACGTGTTCGGTCTAGGTTCACATAATCACGTATGGTTTTCACATAAGTTTGTCAGATATCACCGAGACACATAAGTTTGTTATTCACCAACGTCCGAGGTTCACTAATCATGAAATCACATGTTAACTCACACAAGGAGTCAGAACCCGACCCACACAAGGAGTCAAAGCATCTCATAACCCGAGATAATGCTCGTATGTCCTATCTAGCTATCTAGATAACCCTCGTTAAGTATAATATACGCGTGACTCGCTAAGGTAGACTTTAATCTAGACCATGTTGTTAACCAGAATTTGCCGGGTGTCACATCATCCCCACGTTAAAAGAATTTTCGTCCGAAAATTGCTCAAGTACCAAAAGAACAAAAGACAATAACGAAGGAACAAACAAAAGATAGAAACCAAAAGAGAGAGATTTACCCAGTTGTCACACTAGGCGCACGGAGTCATGCACAGCGTCTATTATTTTGAAGCATATTAAACAATTGTCTTTGTAAAAATGATATGTCTTTTGGTTGTAAACAAGATGCTTCCGCTGCTGGTTACAGCTCAAAAGCATGATATTTTGGTTTTAAATATAATTATGAATGCATGTTTGTTGTATGTTTATTGTGATCGTTGACTGAGATCCTGGTGTGTCACGCGCCTCGCGGTAAAACCCCGCACGTGGAATTTGAGGGTGTGACAGATTGGTATCAGAGCCAACGGTTATAGTGAACTAAGACTGCATGTAGAGTCTATCTATAACTGAGTTGCACACACTAGACGGTCACAAATAGTCGAGTCTTAGCAAGTGGGTAACAATATGACTTGTCGGGGTGTCGGTTGTTAATCATACTACGCTTCATCATCTATTTACTCCTTATCATCCTATTTCTTGACTCGTCCTTACTTTGATCCGATGGCGGACGATATTACTATTGAACTTTCTTGACGGCGGTGTACATTGGGGGTAGCTTCGGCGTACTCTTGAGATCTGTCCAGGGATTTGGACATCTCCCCTCTATGCCCTAATGACCACGCCCGTTCTTATGCATACTATCTTGTACTTATACTTATGATTAATACCATGATTTGGCGATAGTGTTCGGTTGACTCTGAACTTTCAAACTTAAAGCGCGCCTGGGGACCATGTGGAACGTTTATCATGTCGGGTGCACACGAGATCATAAACTGTGACGATGGGATCCCTGGCGGAACTTTCTTTGGGCTTGAAGGATGGACCCGAGCTGGGCTCTGTCTAGTTTCTTGAAATTCCT